>CM056169.1:25105111-25166386 GCA_029691765.1 Entomobrya proxima
ACAAGATACGCTAAGTTTTTAAAATCAGTTTGTAAAATACATGAGAATTTAAGTAAATTACTTAACATTAGCAAAGTATTTAAATCTAAATCAATACGAACACTTTTGAGTTTTATTTCCAAAACCAATACCAAATTACACGTTAAACATAAACAAAAAGTATCATCATCTAATTTACTACATCATTTGCTTATCATCATGCTTAATAACAATATCCATTTGTCTTACATTCGTCATCAAAAGCTCACTACAACCTGACAAACAAGCATACGCTGAATCTGCCTTGTATGAAAACTTTGTTCCTGGTCTATCAAATGGAAAACCCATTGGCCTTTTATCCGGAAAAGGCAAGCCATTCAACGCTCCACACATTGGATAATGAGGAAACTGATTCTCTTCAATTTCTCCCGCATCCGTTTCATCGCTTATATAAACCGTCATTTTAAACCTAAGTCCCTCTCTAGTTCCCTTAGGAATTAATAAATTATTAGGAAAGCCACAAGCTCTTCTAATTTCCGGATTTACTAAAATTTCCGCTCCTGGCTTTACGTTATACAACTCTTTAATTCCAGGAGAAGGTTCAGTTCTTGTAATGGTAGAATTCCTGGAACCTCTTGTAATTACATTAGTGCTAGTGGGATTCAAACGAACTCTAAACCTATCTAGTTCTATAGCTCTTACATGAGCTTCATCCCCCTCCAACTTTGTTCCATTTTCTAGACTCTCTGGCCAAATGAAAATTCTCACCATACCGTACGCCACTTTAGGACGCATTGACTGGACGTAAATTTGGTATGTGAATGGGACATGGTTTAGCGTTTGTACTTGGGCTAGAATAGGTTCGTCATTTAGGGAATGACAAGGTCGAGCTGCGTTGCTAATGTCAAAGGTTTCAGTTTGCATGTAAGTTGTCAAAATGGGAGTTTCTTGAGGTTGCTGCTGCTGCTGAGGTCCGATAAATGGCCAAGTTGTGTTATAACCCAGTCGAGATCGCTGCTCAGAATTGGTTTGAATTTTTACGCCCAGTATAGCAATTCCAGAAAATTGCAGATCCTCCTGAAAAGTCAAAATGAAACGATATCAATTTTTACAAAATGGCATAATATCTATTTCAGCTCTAAACTTATAGCTTACCTTTTTGTATGGCGTGGTCAACTGGTTCTTCAGTTTTACGTAAAGAACATCAATACTTTTGTGAATTTGGTAGAATACCCGATCCCTCATGGACGTTTCCTGATGTGCCTGGACTCCCGGTGATGGCTCTGGTATATTTCTCAACATTCCGCTTAGGTATTGATGCATCAAATTGTGATAGCTTCCATAATAGTCAAAATCAGCAGAATATACATTTGACGATTCTACCGTTGCCCCAAGAACATCACTGCCGTTAAATCCTCTAAGAGAAACTTCTCCTCCGTCAGTAGTATGGAAATAGCCGAAATCAATTCCTTCCCACATTCTTTCATACATTTGTCGTAAATCTGCCAGAGTGACGTTTGGTCCATCATCAAACGAGCCTATAGGAAAGTTATAGGTCTTGGGGGATATGGAGCGTAATCCACGTTTACTATGTCGGGTTCATAACCAAAGGGGATTTGATAATCGGGTAGAAGTCCTAAAGGCACCACTTCTGGCAAGCCGTGACTTAGAAGTTCTGCGTTATAACGATTTACTACTTGGTGATGCATGTGTAGAAAAAGTTCTCCTTTTCTGTGACGAAATATTCCATAGTAGCTGGCATCCCACCAGAATGGCATGTCCATGTGAAAATGCGTGTGGAATTCATTGAGTCCTGGATCAGTGGTCCAGTAGTAAAGAGGATTTTCCGAAATGTATTTGTCATTGGGTAGTCCGGCTGCTGCTAGGACAAATTGTTTTGGAATGTAAAGTTGAGGAAATACTTCTGCTGTTGAGGGCAATGTCACGGTGTCGGTAAACTTTTCTGCGACGACAATATTTAAACACCAAAAGAGTTGGGCTGTGTTAACCCGTTGAAGTAACCAAGCTGACGTGTTGTAAAATAATGGCCAGTTTTCTGCGTTGCGATAAAGCACGATTAGAATGGTTTGTAGATTGGCAATGCTTACGGGATCGTTTAGAAAGGGAAGGGTTACTGGAGTGCCAGAGGATTCGATTTGAGCGACAAAGTCAATTAGATTTTGGATTTCGGTGAGGTTGACGTACTCGGAGAGATGGTCGGAGGGATTGAAATTTTGGTTGATTAGCAAAACATTTTGCGTGGCAGCGTCTAAAGTGGTTGTGGTGTTGTCAGGAAAGCACTGGATAAGACTGAAGAGTAGTGCTATGGCTTGGGTTCGGTCAGCGGAAAGTTGAGGATCTGATTGATTACTGGGTGGTTGAGTTGGTTGCTGAGTTATTGCAAAAGATAAATCGAAATTAAATATGATCAAGTAGACCATGGAGAAAAATGGAAACTCCATTTTTCTATTGAAAGTTGAAATTGTTTAGGGCAATTTAATATTTGAAAATATTTTTCAAATTGATAAAAATATTTTTGCTATTTGTGTGTGTGTTTGGCCTGAGGGCTAAAACGAGACTAACTTCTTGCAAGCATTCTTTAAAAAGGTAAAAAAAACAAAAATCCTTAACGACTAACGAATTATAAATTTTACGTTCATGAATTTCGGAGGATATAGGTACCCTTGATGAATATCACGTACTTACAAAACCCTAAAAGGTTTAACGGTCAAAAACAATTTCCAATACATAAAAATGGGTAAATCCGAGAAGGGTTGAATTTACATTTCAAATAAAGATTGTTGCTTTACCCGTTCCTTTTTGTAGCTATTTAAAATCTTTCTTTTAAGGATTATGCACGTGTTTTTTAAAGCAGCTAAGATTTGGGGTTTCCCAAGAAATCTTTTCTGTTGTACTAGTGCAGTCCAAAACGACTAAAGAAAAACCAAAGGGTGCATGCTTTGAAACAATTGTATTGCTTTAAATCAACACTGTTGGTTAGTTAAAAACAACAAACTGTCATTCCGTACTCTGCAGTAATGTAACCTGTTGTAAGACGCAATACTTGTTCTCTTACTTCAAATTCAAATATTAAGATAATACATAGAAAAAATAAGTACCTTAAATTGCATCCACATTCAAGTTCAATTTCATATTTTTCAGTGTTGGGTCACTTTATCATTCTTTCCCTTTTTTTGTCCGTTCCTCTTTCTACATCACTATTTTATCGATTATTCAGCAAATACGAAATGCAACAACACAGGTAGAAATAAAAGATGTAATGCGTGCATGCCCTTCAACCGAAAAAGGTAGCATGAATGTATGCAAGCCTCTGAAAGGTTATACTTGAGATATTCAAAAAATAAAAAATAAACAGGTTATAGTCACGCGTGACATTAATTTTTAACAGGAAAATTCAAAATGCAATTCCAATCATTGTTCTGTTCCCGTAGACGATCCTTTCTCTGATGTATTGAAATAACTGACAATATTTCAACCGTATAAAAATAGGTACGTACTTACGTTTTTACCCACAAAAATTGTATCTTATGTTACATCAGTTATGTAATAAACTGTTCATGTAGCACACTTTGAAGGTCATGGCACGTGTTACAATGTTATTCCAAAGAAATTGCGGAAAACGAACGCATAATATATGAAATAAACCAAACTTAGAGTAAACAAAACATCAACAAATATTGAAGAGTGGATATTTAAAGTTGATAGCATTTTCTAAAACCATGTCGTTATGCAACAAACATCTCAAATCAAGAGTGTAAACAATAGATAAGGTACTATAAAAATTATCGCTATCCGTACATTTATTGTGTTAAGAACCATTCAATTGGTAAGTGTTTTTTCTCAACGCTTTACACAAAAACATATAATTTAAGGACTAGCCAAGCGCAACCTTATCATTATAAGCATAATTGAACCAATTAGATTCATCAGAACTATATTTATTAAATATAGCTAGTTTTTATTTGAAATTGGTGGATTGGGTCAGCCAAATATTACAAAACAATGCGTCATGATAGTTCACTTCACAATTTTTTTAGTTGTGAGAATTTTTAAACCTAAAAGAGAGTAACCATGCTTTTGAAATGCCTAGGAATTTTGTATCATCTCTTTACTCATATTAACGCCAAGTTGCTAGAGTTTTCAGTAAAACCGATCGATTCAATTGTTCTCCAAACAATTGGTAAAATTTCCAACACAGAGCAATTTGCTACATTTTTTCGTCAGAAGCATACGACAAAACTACTGCTAAACGAGATTTCAAGTCTCTTACATTTAACTAAATGGTTTGGCTCAAAACACGTGTTCTTATATCTTGACAATTTTGCTGGTGGCAATATTCCAGAACTGTACTACCCATTAGTGTTAAGACGTCTAGTTCCCAGGTTTATTCAAACACAGAAATTATCGATAGAATATGTCGATAAAATAATATCCTGGTTTCCAGAAAATGTGCGTTCGTTCAATAGCAGTGACTCTGAACAAATTATGTGTCCAATATCAAAGTACTGGATGGAATTCAACTTAAAAAGAGATTCACTTTGTGATAAGCTAGCTTTACATCGATTCACTTTTAAAACAAAACTGGGAAACAGTTTTGTGCAAATATCATTGAATCCACCGCAGTTTTATGTATCAAGAGACAACGTTGTTCGGGCTGACAACGGTGTAAAAATTAAACTTGCATATCCGAAAGCATTTTCATTTCAATCATCACTCAGAATGTTTCACGTGTTTGTAAATACAGAAAAAGATCTCAGGGATTTACAATTAATTCAATATGTTCAACCAACCCCGGGTAACTTACCTGCATTGAAGTTTGGTACTACACGCAATGTCATTTTAACAATAAATTTTAAAAATCAGCCAGGCTTTGTTAAATTAATTTGTTTTCTCTGTAATCCAGTGAAAGCAGAGTATGCTTTTCTTGACAATCAGACTTTGGAAAGCCTAACCCTACTTTCTTATCCTAAGCTGGATGAAATTTTAAACTGGTACATTCATAAGCCTCCTAAAGAAAACAAAGTACAATCATATTTTCCGAATTACATGGAAACCTGTGAGATTCAAACAAAACAAAATTTATTTTTTCAACGAGGTTCACCATCAAAAAGAATTGCTCAAGCGCATGCTCACATTTGGCTAAGTATTATGAGAAATTTTAGCTTCCAAATAGGGAGGCAAAATAGATTTTGTCAGAATGGAAAAATTTACACTGGAAATACAAAATACTGGGAGAACAATGATTTTCTTCAAACAATATTTTTAGTTGCTACTGTATACACCGGCAGAGTTTTGCCTTTAAATACTCTAGCTGTTAATGATACCATAAATGCACTAACATTTGTTAGTTGTGGACCAGTGAAACAAAAATACTTGCTATTTGAGGAGCTTGTCAATGTCTTTGACATTTACGTCTGGATCTGTTTGTTATTTGCCATTTTACTAACCGCTTTAGTTCTAACATGGATAGAACATAAGCCCTGCTGGAATCATAATTTTGTTATAGCAAATGTAGAAATTTTGCTCAGACTTATATTTGAGCAGCATGACAATCCTACAAAACCAACTCGGTCTAAGAGGGGAATCGGCTTTAACATTTTAGTGACATGTTTTGCTTTTGCAGGTCTGATTCTCGGAGAAGCATACAGAAACGATAATGTGTATCGAATGATACTACCACGAGCACAGACACCTTATGAGTCGATACTGGAGTTAATTAAAGAAAACTTTACAATTTACACACGTTCTAGTCGAGTAAGATTTCCTTGTGATGTGATAAATAATGTTTCAGAAATCAAACTAAAATACCAATTCAATGGACAGATGATCAAAGACACTAAATTTCACACAAGAATCGAATCCGAGATATCTAGTCTTGAAGAGGCTGCAAAGTGGTATATTCCTGGACGAGTTGACTTTAAGCTAAGGTATTTTACAAAACTGCATCCGGAATTGTTTAAAGTTTTGCGAGGTTTAATTTCCTTAAACAATGCTAAGAATAGCCAACCAGCGGAGAACATAAATGTAACCAACGAAAAACTCAAAAAGCTGTTTTGGAGAGAAGAACAAAAAGTTTTTACTTCAGATTTACTAAATTGCAAAAATGTTGCTGTACTAGTGCCACGATATTTAGCCAATAAACTGTCCAAAAACGTAAAGCAGAAGATAGATCACAAGTCTATGGTTAGTATAGGGAAAGAGGTATATTTTCCTGGATACCACGTTTTTACAATACATGGCCCTGCGCCACAATTTTTAATACAACGAATTAAGGGAATAAGATCGTCAGGAATTTTCCAATGGTTAGCTACTATGTTAATGGAAAACAGACAATCTGAAAAAGACATGGGTGTTCCATTAAATGCTAATATGAGCGGAAATGTTGTACTAGTATTTATTGTTCTGCTTACCGGTCAAATTGTTTCAATCTTTTTGCTGCTTATAGAAATCGTTTATTTGTATTTTAAAAGGGTTGTAAAAGTGTTTAAAAATCAGTTTCATAGTAATTTAAAGTAAACTTAATCTGTACAAAGCAACTTTTAATATTATAGTCTCTGAAAATAAACGAACCTTTCATTGCATATTTAAGTTTTTTAATCCAATCTAATCCTATTTTTGGTTTCGTTATTTTTCTTTCAGGTTTGGGGAAAATAATGATATTTCCCATTTTTCACTCTCTTCATAAAACCTCGCTTTATATTCTCAAACCCACTAGATTTATTTCCAAAGGATATCATTGTAGAATATTGAAAAGCTAATTTTAAGCTTTATACAAAGTAGCATGCAGCAAAATAGTAAATACTATATAATGCTATGAAATTAAAAATGCAAAAATTTATAGGCTGTTTTGAAAACTGTTTGTAGATCGCATATAATACACAAATTAGGCGTACATAATCCAAACAGATTATAATTTAAACTTTTATTTTAGAGTTAGCATTATCAACGGTACCCATTTGGGCAATTTTTCTTTGTTTAAACATTGGTTTGGTTTTTTAAAACGATTTTACGTTTTAGTATTACCTATGTAGTACATAAAAGCAAATAGTTGAACCTGTCATTTTGCATAAATTAGTAGCATAGTAAAAACTTTCTCCGAGTTTTATCACATTGCGTAACCTTAAAAACAGTAGCAATAAAAGTTGTTTCATAATTGAAATACCTGTTTTGATGAAGACAATATTTAATGTTCCTCAAAGTGTACCATTCCTTCTGAGTAAAACCATGAAACTGAAAGTGTCTCGGGTTCAGCAGAGTTGATTCTATTTTAAACGTCCATAGTAAACCTCGCTCGTTGCTATGGAAGTGTATTATTTATGTCACTCTCAATGGCCGTCCAGTTTAGAAATTATAAAATTGTTAGTGAACTTGGTTAGTAGGTGAAAAAATTGCGGAAACCAAATTCATAAAGGTCCAGCAATGCGTAAACAAGTAAACCAAGGATTTAATATGTGTGTAAACAAATTGTCGAAACAAACAAAAAAGTGACACAAAGCTCTAGTTATATGTATTTTTTAAAACTTTATTAAACCTAATCGTTAGCTAACAAATATTTGTCTAGGATTCAAACAAAAGAAAATTTGTAAAATAGAAAATAGGTAAGAACATTTATTTCCGCACGTGTGCTTCGTTGCATAAGTGCATGCCGTTGACTAAATGGCAAAATCCTTTGTTAAAAAATCTTACGCGTGTGACTAAACGTTTACACGTTTCAAGATTTCTCACATGTCACTTATAAAGAAATTTGAAGTGACCAATTTAACTAATCCGGGTTCACAAAAATAGTTTTATGCAAACATAGTTTATCTAACAGTGGCATATATTATGCATACCTGTTAGGAAAACGCATAACAAGAGTCCACATGTAGTTTGTTTTAAAGTACTTTCAGCGAATTTTATTGAACGTGAAAAAATATAAGCATGCATTTCAAAAGCTATGGAGTTTTATACGTTATCATTTTTCATTCAACTCAAGCTATGGTAGAGTTTTCAGTAAAACCAGTAGATCCATCTGTTCTTGCAAAAACACCAGAATATGAAAACTTGTCAGGATTCTTTCATCAGAGGCATACTCCAGAATTATTGCCTAACCTAATTTCAAACTTATTATATCTATCAAACTGGTTTGGATCAAGAAGCTGCTTCTTATTTCTTGACAATTTTCGTGGCCTTGATATCCCACAATTTCACTATCCGTTAGTTGTGCGACTTCTTATTCCAAAACTTATCCAAAAAAAGAAATATGAAACCGTTTCTGAATTAATATCTTGGTTTCCAGCAAATATTAAGTTATTTAACAGTTCTGATCCTGAACAGATTAAATGTTCGTTATCCAAATACTGGATGGAATTTAACGTTTATGAAGATCTACTATGTGACAAGATACATTTCAATAGATACATTTCTCAGACGAAACTCGGAAACTGTATTGTGCAGATATCTGTGCATTCACCAAAGTTTTATATACCAAAAGACCCCTTGACCGAAAAAGTTCAACTTCCGTATCCACGTGCATTCTCCAATCAACTTATACTAAAAGTATTTCACGTATTTCTTGCTACTGAAGATCTTAACGACCTCGAAATAGTTCAACATGTCCAACCAACTACATACACGTTAAGGGTTTCTGAAACCGGCATTATTCGTAACGTTATTTTAATAGTTAACCCCAAAGACAGATCAAGTTTGGTGAAAGTGTTGTGCATTGTATGTACTGATATGAAAGCAGAATACGTGTCGCTTAGAAATCACACTTTGAAGACAATAAGTCAACTTTCAGATGCACAACCTGGTGACACTATAAATTGGGACATTTATAAACACGTCTTAGAAAACAAAGTACAATTATATTTTTCAAACTACATGGAAAATTGCGACATCCAAGCAAATCAAAATTTACTCTATATACCACTTTCTCCATCTGAGAAAGTTGCACAGATTCATGCTCAAATTTGGATAAGCATAATGAGAAACTTTAGTTTTCAGATGGGCAACAAATTCTGTCAAAATGGCTACATTTACAGTGGTTATGCTAAAAATTGGATAAATCACAAGTTTCTAAAAACTTTATTTCTTGAGGCGACCGTATTCACAGGAAAAGTTTTACCAAAACACACAGTTCTAGCTGTCAAGGACAATGTAAACGGTTTAGTATTTGTCAGTTGTGGAATTGTAAAGCAGAAATACCTGCCGTTTGAAGAGCTTGTAAACGTTTTTGACATTTACGTCTGGCTTTGTTTGCTGCTTTCTCTGCTACTGACAAGTCTCATACTCACGTGGTTTGAAAACAAAAGCAAGTCAAATTTTGATTACACCTGCGTGATAAATAATGTTGAACATTTATTAAGGCTTGTGCTAGAGCAGCATGATTCACCTTTAAAAATTTCCGTTGTGAATAAGCCAACCAGTTTTAATATTTCAGCAACATTCTTTGCTTTTGCAGCTTTGGTTCTTGGGGAAGCTTACAGAAATGATAATGTGTACAGAATGATATTACCAAGAGCGTCGATACCATATGAGTCTATTAAACAGTTAATTGCTGAAAACTACACAATCTACACTCGATCGGGTAGAGTGAGGTTTCCAGTATATGTAGTTAAAAACGTTACAAAATTATTGGAATTACATTATGAATTTAATGAACAAGTTATTAGAGGTCAAAGCTATGGCACAAGAGTGGATTCAGAGATAGCAAGTCTAGAAGGGGCTGCAAAAACGTATTTTCCTGGAATGGAATTTAGACTAAGATTTTTTACAAAAATGCATCCAGGTATTTTCAGTATTTTGCGTAACTTATTGTATCAAAACAAGGACAGCTTTGGAATAATCTCAGACACTACAAAAAAGTTGAAAGAAAAGCTCAAAGATATCTTTTGGACGGAGGAGCAAAACGTTCTCACTTTAGATTTACTAAATTGCAAAAATGTTGCAATTCTAGCTCCAAAATATTTAGCCAATAAGCTAGCTAAACAAATAAAAAAGGAAATAACGCAAAGTTCTATGGTGAGTACAGGCAAGGAAGTATATTTTCCTGGATATCATTTGTTCACCATACACGGTCCAGTACCACAGTTTATAGTCAATCGAATAAAAAGTATTAGTTCTTCGGGGATTTTTGAGTGGTGGGCTAAATTACTAGCAGAAAGTGAAAAATCTGTTAAAGACAGTGGTTTTCCAATTACTGCTAATATGAATGGTAATATTCTTTTGGTCTTTGCTGTTCTACTCGTGGGTGAAAGTACTTCAATCATTTTACTAATTTTGGAGTTTCTAAAGTTTTATTTTTGGTGGATAGCAAAACGTTTAACGAAACAGACAGCTGTGATACAAATTTGAATGCGCAATAAGTACATAACGGATGTAATGTGTTCGAAAAAATGGACATATCGCACCATACGAACAACCGGGGAATTGAATGAAGTGCGATTTCATGATCAAATTTTGTAATAAATGTAATCGAGAAAAATTGTTATTAAAAATATATGTACCCAATCTTGTTTGCAACTACAAACATTTTTAATTCAATCGGTTTTAATAGTATTTGTTACACACCCATTAAAGACAAACAGTTCCAGAATAACTGAAATGAAATACTAGCGTACGATTTATCATTACTGGTATTGGTCGTTTTGATTAAGTATCCGTTGATTCGTACTTTTCAATGTTCTTTTTAATTTCTATTATTTCATCCATCATTTGACCAACCTTGTGCTGAATGCGGTTGATATCATGTTCATGCCGTGACAAACGGTTTTTTATTGTTTTAGAGTTATTACTGTCAGTCACAAAGAAATCTCTCAAGTTGTGTTTCATTTGGTCCATGATGCTCAGCATTTGGTCGTATTGACAAATCAAACGTTCCTTAGACATTTCTAATTGTTTGGACATTGACAATTTTGCAGCCAACTTATGTTTTAACTCACACAGACAGCTCAGAACAATAAAACACAAATTAAAAATGATTATGGCCGCAAATCCTTTTTTGTCGATTTTATCCTCTGCTGGTATTACAGATATTCGAAAAGGATTATATAGGCCTTTCCTAACAAAATTTGGATTCGCGTAGTAAGCCGCGTCGGACCATTTATTCCAAGCAGTTGGCAGACCGCTCTCCTGGATCTTAGCAAACGTATCAAGTAACCACTTTCTATTTACGGTGTAAACTTCAAGATACGAATATGATGATATCCTGAAAGGCACTAACGGGCACTGAACGTCAGTAAAACCATATTTTTGCATTAGCCTGTCTTTTATTTCAAGTGTAAATTCCAGACAATTGACTGTGTCACAATATATTGCAAACTGATTTAAAATATATAAATGTATATTTTGATCTAATACATGGCCATCTACATAGTGAAGGGTGTGGTTAAATTTTGTTTGTAATAAGCTATATGTTTTAGGATCAAAGTACAGCGACGGGGGCGAAAACGTTTCATCCCATAATATCTTGTAGCCGGTTTCAATCATTTCTCTAGTGGATGCAAAAATATTTGTCGCCGTTATTGGAACAGTAACAACACTGATTATTCCGTTGCTGTAAAAATTGCAAATAAATATTCCTAATATTTGAAGCAATATTACGCTCTTGATTCTTTTGAGTCGAAGTGGAATCGTATTTCCAATTATTAAGCCACTCAGTGCAAATACGTCTTTCAGAAAGACTTTTCGTATTGCAAAATTGGAAACAAGGAGTATCATACAAATTGTGACTGCCAGAATTGTAGGTGAAAGAGCGGAAATCCAGACTCCGAAGTTTACAATTCTATTATTTCTAATGTTTTGGAAACTATCACAATACAACAAGTTAGGTGTGACAAGATCTGTAAAACGTTGACCAGTTTTTCTCCAATATAAGCTAGCTATTCTAGAATTTCTTGAAATTCGGTAATTAATATCGTTAATCAGATACTGTCGCGTTATACCTATGCTGCTTTTATATACAGTTTTATTATATTTTGAAAAAAGTCTAGCGGTTAGGTTATGAGCATCCGCTATCAGGATTGTTGACATAATGTTACTATTACAGAAATAGCGATCCTCTGAATTAAATAAAAGACGTTGACAGGCATGGAAATCGTTCCCATACCTATCTGCTTCAAAATATCCAATAAATTTAAGGAGCACAACTGCATTAATTGTTCTTTGATTTGCATTTCGAAATAACTTGCGATGCAAAGAAATCGGATTCAGAATTTCAGGAACAACAGAAATACAGCCGCTATGGAATAGTGCAGAGGGGTTGCAATATCCGTTACAAATTACAAAAACTTTACAGTGAAATGTAGTTCGAGTAATACTTATATTGATCACAAGCTTTACTGCTGGGACATTAAAATATTTTTGCGAGAGAGTTGATTCGGCAACGGGTATATCTATTTTCCTACAGGTGAAAAGCAGGAAAATAGATCTTGGATGTGCTCCCAGTTGGCGAAATGTTTGAAATGTATCTTCGATTGATATTGTGCTAGTTGTTCGAGCAAATACAATGTGGAAAGGCTGAGTATGCTTATAAGGAAATTCAATTCCAATATCTGTGTCGTAGTCCTGAAATGTAAGTTGTCTGGTAAATGAATCGGCATATTTATAATCGTATGAAAATGAATGGTACAGCAATTCATAGTCTCCGTGTTCTTTTATACTTTCTAGAAAGGGAGAAATAATTTCTGAGTATATAACAGAATAGCAACTGCTTTCATACGTTGATAAACTTGCGTTTGCAGCAACAAAAAATAAGAAGAGAAGATACATGATTGACACAAGAATTATTTTGAAAAAAAATCTCAAAATGTGCTAAAATTCACTCTAGGAGAAAGCGAGAACAGTTTACGTTGCTTATGTTTACAAAAACCAAATCTATTAGAAATTAAATTCCTAAATCGTAGATACGTACAACGTGGTTAAATGTTATAGTTTACAGAAAAAATAAAAACTGAAAAATTCTAGGAACCTTTGCGTCTACTGTGTTACTATGTTACTGTAAGAGGTGAGCCACTTAAAACACTTTGTTGGGAATTGGAAACAATGCAATACGTTTGCGTTTTAGAATTACACACGTGTGCGACAAGAAATAATTATGTTAAAAGAATCCTTCTCGCTACTGTCTCGCTATTAAAAAATTAAGGTAGTTTGATGGTTTTGATATGTTGGACAGATTATTTGAAAATTAGCTAATTTAACAAAGTAGACCTAAATATTTTCTAGGACGTTGACTTACCTAACACAATTTGCTGGTTGTAATGTAAGGCTTGTCGACAAATTCCTTTGAATATTTAAAGCCCAGCTAGTCCTTCGCATGTAGATGCGCGAAAATGTATACCTAATCCTACCTAAGCTACACGCGCAGTTGCTCCCTACGCAATTATTAAGTAGCCGCAGGCTAATTATTCATAATGGACCTTTTGTCTGTATCGGTCCGTCCGCCCGTCCGCCCGCCCGTCCGTCCGTCCGTCCGCCCGCCCGTCCGTCGCCCCTAAAACGCCACTTAGAAATGGCTAACGCCAAATCAACTCAAGATCGACATATCCGCCACCAGTACTAGACCAAATATGAACGTCATTTTAATCAGCACCTTCCAAAGTACAAAATGCAGATGTAACCAGGCTTAGTACTAGTAGCGGACAATTTTTGTCCTTTCAAATTGCATGTTTTCAGCATTTGATTTTCAGAATCATGTAAACTTTAAATGCTCATAACTTCATTATATTAGCTTTAATTAACACGAATGTTGAAAATTTTTGCTTCGACAATAGCATGGCACAATATTATGTGCATATGCTTGCAAATTCTTCTTTTCTATAAATTTGAAAATTTATGACTTCGGAAAATTTCTTGATTTGAAATGGCGCTACCCAATGGAATTTTTGAATTCTGTTTTTTTCTAAACGGTACCTCTCAACAAGACCTCGCGCCTGGTCCAAAAACATTTTCATAAAAAAACACCAGAGGGCGCTAAAAATTGAAAAAAGTGTATAACTTCTTTCCCTTACAACTTTTTTCAATTTTTTTTTCTGGAATAGGTTCCTTAGGTCCTACTCCATCTATTGACACTCCAATTTTTCCCCAGCGCACGCCCCCTGGCGCCCATATTAAAAAACGTCATAACTCCGTTCCCTTACAACTTTTTTGAGTTATGTTTTTTGGAATAGGTTCCTTATGTCCTACTGCACCTACTGACACCGCAATTTTTCCCCAGCGCACGCCTCCTGGCGGCCAAATTAAAAAACGTCATAACTCCGTTCCCTTACAACTTTTTTGAGTTATGTTTTTTGGAATAGGTTCCTTAGGTCCTACTCCATCTATTGACACTCCAATTTTTCCCCAGCGCACGCCCCCTGGCGCCCATATTAAAAAACGTCATAACTCCGTTCCCTTACAACTTTTTTGAGTTATGTTTTTTGGAATAGGTTCCTTATGTCCTACTGCACCTACTGACACCGCAATTTTTCCCCAGCGCACGCCCCCTGGCGGCCAAATTAAAAAACGTCATAACTCCGTTCCCTTACAACTTTTTTGAGTTCTGTTTTTTGGAATAGGTTCCTTAGGTCCTACTCCATCTATTGACACCCCAATTTTTCCCCAGCGCACGCCCCCTGGCGGCCAAATTAAAAAACGTCATAACTCCGTTCCCTTACAACTTTTTTGAGTTCTGTTTTTTGGAATAAGTTCCTTAGGTCCTACTCCATCTATTGACACCCCAATTTTTCCCCAGCGCACGCCCCCTGGCGGCCAAATTAAAAAACGTCATAACTCCGTTCCCTTACAACTTTTTTGAGTTCTGTTTTTTGGAATAAGTTCCTTAGGTCCTACTCCATCTATTGACACCCCAATTTTCCCCAGCGCACGCTCCCTGGCGGCCAAATTAAAAAACGCCATAACTCCGTTCCCTTACAACTTTTTTGAGTTCTGTTTTTTGAAATAGGTTTCTTTGACCCTAGTGGACTTCCACGACTCTTTCATTTTGAATAAAAATTTCTATGCGGCTACTTACTTCAACATTTAAAAGGGTTTATTGTACAAAAGTTTTTTTAGCTAGGTCTGAAACAAACGAAAAACTTAATTTTCTTAAAAGCTACTCTCGGTATTAAGAACACTAAGGTAAGATTGGTTAGATTTGATTTATTAAGTAGCCGCAAGCTAATTATTCATAATGGACTGATGGTCTGTTCCGGGTCCGTCCGCCCGTCCGCCCGTCCGCCCGCCCGTCCGTCGCCCCTTAGAATTGGAATTTTTGAATTCTATTTTTTTCTAAACTGTACCTCTCAACAAGACCTCGCGCCTGGTCCAAAAACATTTCCACAAAAAGACACCAGAGGGCGCTAAAAATTGAAAAAAGTGTATAACTCCATTCCCTTACAACTTTTTCCAATTTTTTTTCTGGAATAGGTTCCTTAGGTCCTACTCCATCTATTGACACCCCAACTTTTCCCCAGCGCACGCCCCCTGGCGGCCAAATTTAAAAACGCCATAACTCTGGTCCCTTAAGACTTTTTTGAGTTCTGTTTTTTGGAATAGATTTCTTTGCCCCTAGTGCACTTCCACAACTCTTTCATTTTGAATAAAAATTTCTATGCGGCTACTTACTTCAACATTTACAAGGGTTTATTACACATATTAAGTTAAGGCTAACCGAACAATTTTTTTCATCTCTTGGAATGTTAGTTTGTATACGTACGTCCATACAAAGAAATAAATTACTTTTTAAAATTCTAAAAGGATTACTTGATGATTTAGATATCAATATGGACTTCAGAAAGTTTTCAATTTGACTGTCATCAAGTTATCATACAAATAGAGCATTTTGATAAATTATGAGATTTTTGGGATAAATCAAATTTCCGTTTTCACAGAAGGCTTTCTGGTCACTAGGAGCTCTACATAACGAAACTTTTCTAGTTGAAATAATTTGCTTTAAACTATGCGGGTACTGACTGCTTTCATGACTTAATGTGTAAATGTTTAAATGACACCTTATTGCGCTTCAACATTTTGCACATTTTATCATTAACTCCCATCCTTCTTCATGGATTTGTGAACTGCGTAACTATGTTTGATGTCATTTAAAAAAGTTTACTTAGCGGATACTTTTAATGGCGTCCAAACTAAAATCAAACTAAAATTTTGGGGAATGGTAGTTGAAATGTACACTTTAATTATGTAACATATAAGCAATAAAAAGTTTATCATAATAAAATGTACACAATTGAATGAATCTGAACTACTAATTTGAATGTCAAAACACTACACGAAATTGAATAAAATTTGTTTTGTAAAAACCAAATTCTATTGAGGATGAAAAAAATACGTAAGGTTCAAAACAATTTCAAGCAACAATAAAGACCAATATAAATGTTTTTCAAAGAAGAGCTTGCGTAGCAAATTAGTGTTTATCAAAAGTATGTAATCAATACGTAATTAACAATATAAAAAGATTGCGAGCTACATGAAAATTAGGATGTATGATACGCAATGAGAATGCGCACGTAAACTTTGACAACACATATTACAAAAATAGTTCAAACAAGATTTTATAGCAGTTAAACATTTTTTAAAAATCACTACTTAAAATGATTTTAAATAATTTAAAATTTATTTTAATAATAGTTCCTTGCATTGAAACCTTGGTGCAATTTACTTCAATGCCAATAAATCCCACTGTTTTGCAAAGAATTGGGAAACGTTCAGATAGAAAATGGCTTTCCGAGTTCCTAAAATATAAACCTATTATATCACAAACTTCTGTTTTCAGTCTTTTATCTATAGCAAATTGGTTTGGCTCTCAAAACGGTTTCCTTTTTGTTGACAATTATTTCAATGTTGATTTACCCGAACCTTACTATCCTATTGTTTTGAGACACTTAGTTGCTGGGTTTATCAAATCTAACACATCAGTTAAATCATCCAACATAGTAAGCTGGTTACCAGAAAATATTAAGCTTTTCAAAAGCACAGCTAGGAAACAAATATTATGTCCGTTATCAAAATATTGGATGGAATTTCATTCACGAAGAGATACAATTTGTAATCAGCTTTTACTGCGTCGATACATCTTTCAAGCAAAACTTACAAACACTTTCGTGCACATAACTTTATATCCTCCACGATTTTATTCATCTAAAGAAACTGTTTTGGCGACCAAACTTGTTCGAATAAAACTTTCATTTCCACCAGTATTTTTGAATCAGGCATCACTCAGAATATTCCATGTATTTGTTGTTGATTCCAGAATAAGCTATCTTGAAATACTACAATATGTTCAGCCAACCCCTACCTCATTTAATCAGATGGAGAACAGTATTACGAGCAACGTTATTCTTACAATAAGTTCAAGTTGTGAAAAAGGTTTTGTAAATATTTTGTGCTTCCTTTGTAATCCAGTCAATGCACAATACGTCTTGCTAAGCAATCATTCTTTGGAAACTCTAAGAGAACTTTATGAACCAAAACCATCTAACATTTTAAACTGGGATATTCATAGTCCCGCCGTGGATGACAAAGTACAATTATATTTTCCTAACTATTTGAAAACATGTAGCTTTTCTCCAAATCAAAATTTATTGTTTAAACAAGCATCGCCTACCGTCAAAATTGCGCATGTTTATGCTCACATTTGGGTAAACATCATGAAAAACTTTAGTTACCCAGTGGATTTACCGAACCAACTCTGTAAAAATGGAAATATTTATAACGGAATTACAAAACATTGGAAAAAAGAGGAATTTTTCAAAACTATTTTACTGTCGGCCACTGTATACACAGGCGTTGTATTGCCCAAACATATTTTGGCTGTTAAGGACAGTGTCAACGGGTTAACGTTTATTAGTTGTGGTAGTATAAAGCAAAAGTACCTACCATTTGAAGAACTTGTAAACGTTTTCGATGTTTACATTTGGGTTTGCCTGATACTATCTATTATATTAGCCGCTATCACACTCGCTTGGATTGAAAACAAGTCATGTTTTAATTTTAGTTTAGTTATTAGAAATATAGAATTCGGAAAAGGTTTAGTATACGGGTCGGGGAATTTCGAGACGAAACCTATACCAATCGAAAGCCCTTGACCTGGGGAGTCGAATGACACCACTCTCGTGTGGCGCAAATGAGGGGTTTGTCCCCCAGGGGGAGTTTTCATATTGCCCCAAAATGCATGTATTTACATTCATTCGAAGTGTCTCAAGTTGCCCCAAACGTTGGCGGGATTTTTTAATGCCTGAAAATTAGAAGAAATGCTCATTGCAAGTCACAGAAAAGGGCGCGGGACTCACTACGGGCCCTTCGGGCCCTGTTCGTCCGCTAGCTGGGGGCTTCGCCCCCAGACCCCCTCGGTCCGCGCTATCGCGCGGACCTCAATTATTACAAACATAATTGAGCACAGCAGGTTACAGGTTGCGCGCTTGCCGTTGGCAAGCCAAGCGCGCCCTTTCTCGGCGGCTTCGCCGCCTTCGAAATTCCCATTTACCCGTTACACGTTCAGTCATGTAGACTTCGTACAGGGTGCTAGATTCCCGCCAACGTCTGGGGCAACTTGAGACACGTCGAATGAATGTAAATATATGCATTTCGGGGCAATTTGAAAAAATACCCCTGGGGGGCAAACCCCTCATTTGCGCCACCCGAGAGTAGTGTCATTCGACTCCCCAGGTCTTGGGCTTTCGATTAGTATACGAGTCGGCGCCTTTGGCGCCGACCCGTATACTAAACCGCAGCCTAGAATTCCTACTAAGGCGTGTACTAGAACAGCATAATCTCCCTTTCAACAGTGATAATTTAGAAAGTCCAGCTAGTTTCAAGTTTTTAGTGACGGTGTTTACTTTCACTGCACTTGTTCTCGGAGGAGCCTATAAAAATGATCATATATATAAAATTGGTACCCCATGTATGGAAAGGATAGGCCACTAATGTATTTTAAAGGGATGTTTGACAGGTTCCTGAAGGTACAATTTCTGAAGTTGTCGCAGGGTTTTAGACCTTGAAAAAAGCCTCAATCGAAGGTAAATTGCTTACTTGACTCCGCAACAGAGCCCTTTTTTCGATTTTTTTGCCTCTGAATTTTGTGTTTTAATGGTTTTTCCAGAGGAACATTTCGAGGGGGTGGAGTCAAAATACACATGACCGTATTGAGATTGTGATGCGCGCACGTCTGCAACATGATGCAGTGATGATGGTTGACGTTCTGCGCTTTGCGAATAAACTGGTATAAATGTATGCATAATATTGCAAAATATGCTCTAGAAATATCACAATTTTATAAAATGTAATTGTAAAAGGGATCTGATCTTTATGTCGCATAGATTAGATATGCACCAGCAGATTTCTTGGAGTTTTTTAACTAAAAAAATAATGGATAATGTTTCGTCAGTGAGTCAACTGGTTAGATGAGTCTTCAGCGAGTTAATTGGTGATAGAATTAATTTGGCGTTGTTGCCATTAAATGGGGTTGTAGCCAGTAAGTACGGTTTTCATGGGGTTATTTGGAATTGCAGACAAGGAGTGAGTTTTTCAGTGGATTAAGTGGCGGGAGCCGATATTTAAGATTCGAGGGATAAGCCTAGGGAATCAGCTGAAGTAAGATCAGCTTAAGTAAATGACCTAAGACAACAGAAAACTTGGAGTAAGTATTCGCGTAATTTACGTAAAATTACAATAGTTTAAGAAAAAGTCCATTAACATACAACGGACGGGTCACTAGTAATGTATATCGAATGACTTTACCAAGAGTAGCAATACCTCATGAACATTTAGAAGAACTACTTGCAGAAGAGTACACAATCTACACACGATCAGGCCGAATTAAATTTCCAACAAAATTTGTAGAAAATGTGTCTGAACTTCAGTTAGGATATCAACAAGGTGGACAAGTAATTAGAGGGATCAAGTTCTCAACTAGAGTGGATTCTGAAATATATAATCTTCAGCTTGCTGCTGGATTTTCTTATTCTGATGGAATTGAATTTCAACTGCGGTCTTTATCAAAACTGCATCCATCGTTATTTGACATTTTGCAAGATTTGGTATTTCTAAACAATGAAAAATTTGGAACTTCTAAAGAGGCTAGCAACACGATAACCGAAAAGCTGAAGTATCTGTTTTGGAAGAAGGAAGAACAAGTTTTTCAATCTGCTTTAATAAGTTGTAAGAAAACTGCTTTATTAGTACCAAGATATTTAGCAAATGAATTTGCTAAACATGTAAGGCCTCAGATTAGCCACAACCAAATGGTAAGTATAGGTACGGAGGTGTATTTTCCTGGATATCATTTGTTCAGCTTACGTGGTCCAGTACCAAGCTTTTTGATAACCCGTGTGAAAAGTATAGGCGCTTCAGGAATTTTTCAGTGGTGGGCAAATATCTTTGTGCAGAAAGCAAAACCTGATAGAAGAAACATGGCTCCAGTAAATGCTAGCATAGACGGGAATATTTTGATGATATTTGTCATTCTTGTTGTTGGTAAAAGTGTCTCAGTTTTATTGTTAATCTTAGAGCTCAGTTCATGTTCATATGGATCTCAAACTGCGATATATCCAATGTAGCAAACAACGATGCTTTGTGTTGGTAAGGTGTAAGAACTTTAGAATGGACATTCGTAATATTGCTATTCGTCTGTACATATAAATTTAGAAATAAAGAAAAATCTACAAACCTGATTCAAAAACAGATTTAATTTTGAAAAAAATGTAAGGGGGTAGACGGAAAACGATATATAAAATACGTAATTCAAGCACATATGGGTTTTAAAACAGCTAATGTAAGCTCTAAACTAGCTAAAATTTATTTATTTATTTATTGCATTTATTCAAAGAGCACAAAAATGAATTTTACACAGTTTTGTCACAATAGTTAACAAAGCTGAAAATGAATTCATTACAGAAATGGAAGAAACGATTAAAACGAATGAAGAGGTTGCAAGCTGCCTGTTAAGGCGCTGTGCACTATGGTTAACAAAACAATACAAAGGAGAGAAAGGAGAGACAACTCGCTGGTTGTCAGTACTATTTACAAAATACGCTAGCAGTTTTCTTTGAGTAACTTTACTAAGGTGGGAATACTCGATCTCCTATAACGTTCATACTTACACGGGACAGATCTAAAGTTATGCGAGTTCTTATTGTACCTACAACTGTAGCCAGGTTTTCGTTTTATTTGATAACACTGTAACCATGTTCTAAAGCGTTCATGTCTAAGAGTTTTAATACCAAAGCGCATCATTATCTCATTCCACCGCTTCACCAAATTACTTATACCTAAGTTATTACAAGTTGTCAAATAGTTTGAGTTACATATGTACTTTCTTGTGATGATTGATAAAGCCCTTTTTTCTACACTAACAAGTTTCTTTGATTGCTCCTGCGTGAGATACTGAGACCAGAGAACACAGCAATATTCTAAAATACTTCTGATATGGCTAACATAAAGTTGTACAAGTTGTGTCTGTAAAAAACCATAACATTTAAGCTTTCTTAGAATAAAGAGTTTCTTACATGCTTTAGAGTATACAAAGTTAACGTGGACATTCCAATCACATTTACCATTAATCATGACACCTAAAAGCTTACTAGAATCTACTTTAGGGATTTCAACTCCATTAACTGATATGCTGACATTACTAAATTTTTTTCCTTTCGAGTTGTCGATTACAATCATAGTACTCTTTTTGGGATTCAGACTCATGTTATTATCATTCAGTACAGAATTTATTGTGTCAATATAATCATTCATTTTTGGAGCTTCATTATATTTTCATATATTATAAAATGGGCTCTAAACCAGCCAGAATGAATTTTCAAGCAGCAAAATGGGCGCTCCGAATTAAAAATTAGCTCTTTACCAATTTTTTAGTAGATGGCACAAATAAAATATTTATATTATCGTGTTCAGCGCGAGCATTTTGATGATTTACCATTGACTGGATACTTATTTAGAAACTTTTAATTAGTAATTTCTTTGAGTGTCTACAGTAGTAGACGCTCTCATATATGCATTATTGAAACGTTTCGAGTTCGTAGTAAAAGTACAGTTTGTCATAGTCATTAGTATTTTTCAAACGGTTTATCTAGCTGCAATTTACGTTTTTATAAATACAATATAATCGAAAGCTGAAGTCAAGATGAGTGAGTAAAGATCATGAGTTGAGCAGAGCAAAAGTTCTGCATATCAAAATGATAACATATCATCAGTATCAAACTCACCAGATTATGATGCTCATCATCATTCTTTCATTCGTGAATCATACATTGCTGATACAAATTGTATTTTATGTACATATAACCACATTGAGTAAATCTCTAGTGTCTGCTTCACATAAACGTTCTCTGAGGTTACACTTCAAAAATCGTGGTATTCGTTAAGCCAAAACCCAAGGCATAAAACATGATAAAACCTGATAAGCGGAAATTAAGTAAACAATGGAAAAGGGAAATGCATTACCAATTTATCGTACTGTTGTTGTACGTTTTGCCGAACGTACATCATTAATTTTATGACCAGATGACTCAGAGCAGACTAAAGCGTTTCCCGTAAAAAACGTAGTTCCACACTATATTACATATAAAGTGCTAGTGTTACTTGATCACTTTCACTGAGCAGAACACATTCATGGAATTGAAAACACTTGGTTACTTTATCCTTGACGGAGAAAATCCTGAAAATGGCAGCTATTCAGGAATTTTTCTTGCTGACTTATATAAGGAGCACAAAGAAAAACTACCTGTTGTAAACAGAAAGAGATTGGAAAAACTTTTAAGTGCAAATGATGTCATTAGAAGGAAAACAATATTAGCTGTTGAAGAGAAAGGCAAAGATTATTCAGAAATTAATTTTGGGTCCAACTGTCACCGTTTCTTAACCTTTTCACATGGCAATTAAATACGACCAATTTGTGGTTAAAGTGGGGTTAAAATTATTATGTTGTCAAAGCCTACATGGCAATTAAAATGGGGAAGCTAAGCAGTCAAAGTGGGAATTCTTTTGGAACAGGTATCAGCTGGAATGGGAATTTTAAAAATATGGTTCAGCCCTTGACGTGGGAATTGTTTGTATTACAAGGGAAACGAACGTAATAATACGTTTTCCCACGGGCACATAACGGCATGCGAGAACGGATAAATCCGTTTCACCGCTCAGCTGATCGAATAGGGGCTACGGATAAACACGTTTTTCCGCTCGCAAATATGTTTTTGACCAGACGTAATAATACGTTTTACCACTCAGCCAATCAGATTGCGAGAACGGAATTTTCCGTTTTCCCGCGTTACAAAACGTACTCGATGAACGTATTATTACGTGTTTCCAAATGTAAACATTAAAAATGAATTCAGCTATTTTAGAGGGAAAAGAAGGGTACTTAAAAGGTTTCAAAATTATAGCCATCATTTAAAAAGTTCCGTGTTTTACTTTTTATTTTCTGATATTCTAGACTGATTGTAACAACTAATAGAAAAGTTATGGAACAAATTATCAAGCTGGGCATGGGTTTCCCAGCAAAAGAAATTTCAGTAGAAGGCATGTTGAATACAGAAGATTATGGACGTGTTTTGAAGCTGCGCAACGGAAATCAAAAGGACAAAGCAATTTACAAAGAACTGGATAAAATTGACAATAGTCAAAAACTACCGCGCAACAAACAGGATTTTGGTCCAATTTTCAATTCTTATTTGATTGATGGTAAGCAACCATAGTTAATAGTATTGCTATATATTTTGCGGTTTAAAAATGTATTCATACAACATGTTATTATATAAATTATGTGTACCCTCTTTTAGGTGATACATTTGACCGAAGGAGATACAAATTGTTTTCCATTCACTGTCTTACACTAGACAACGTTCGTTACGTTTATGAGGCTGAAGTTGACGCCATTGATACTACAGACAATCCAAATGAATTTCTGCTTTATGAAATTAAAAAGACTTCCAACAAAAGGGATATGTTGAGGGCTTTACAGTGCTATAATCATTTAAATGATTATGAAAATTTAAAGTAAGCTTTTGCGTTGCTTTAACGGCTGAATGCTGCGAACTCAGGGGCGTATAATGTAACTTTTGGGTTAATCCGGGGTTAAACTAATCCGGGCTAATCCTGAGATTAAGATTAAGCGAGATTAAATTTAATCCGATTTTCAAAGGCAAGCGTAAACTGGCTTACGACCACTCCTGACCGGTCGTAAGTTTTGGATTAACTTCAGTTTGCATAACTGCATAAGTGTCGTATTGCAATTAACTTGAGCTAATCTTGCTCGAATAATCTTTCTAGATTAACTTGAGTTTAAACCAAACTTACATTATTAGAATAATCCTAAACCGGGTTTAAACTCGACTTAAACCCAGAATTAAAGTTAGATAATACGCCCCTCAGTATTCCAGTTGTTTAACTTTACACTGAAACTAATATTTTCAAATTTTCAGTAAGCAGCCACACGAAGTACTTGATGAACTGAGAACATTAAGCAAGAATGGGAATAAATTCCTGAACCTACCATTTATTCAAGGCGAATTGGGATCCGTTGACGAATTTATTATTGGTCTTGATGGGAATGTGTCCATGTATACTTCGCGTCCAGAAGAAAAAACTATTTATATAAAAACCTCGTCATGTTTTCCCGTAAGTAATTCAACATGCATTAATCTTTTTACCATGCAATGTAAGTGCACAAAATATATACCGTTGTTCATTTTAGAAAGCAATTTTGAAACATGGAATACATCACCTGAAGAATCTGGTGACTGTGGAAGATGGTATAATTACAGATACAGACTGGACTGAATTTGAAACCTTAATTATTACTAAAGACCAAGAATACTTAAAACTTAATCGAGATACTAAAAACGTAAGGAAATACATTTCATTGTACATTTCATAGTATTTGTTGTATATCTGTAATTTTTTTTTTACATTGCAGGGTTTTATTTAAAATGCAGGTTTCTTTGATGAATTGAGAATGAAGTTTTGTTATGATATTTAGCAATGAAATCGGTGCAAATCAAATGCCATCGGACTGTCTAACAGCAAGTTATGTCTGAATAGTGAATTAATATTACAACACAATACAATTTTAATAATTCTAAACGTCAGTGTAATTAGAAAATTTACGATCCGTGCGTTACTATCTTACTACATGCGTTGAAGGTGCAATATAATGTAGTTTGTATGTAATTTGTAGCTGGTCAATAAACTGCTAAAAGGAGTTTATAGTTTATTTACTTGAAAAACGTTGTACCATTTCCATATGCATGCACACATTTATGCATACTGCACTCGTATCTTATCCATTTTACTGATATCATCTCACATTTATTGTAAATGACATTATGTACAAAGGACGATATGCATTCCTGGCCACATTGGCCCCAAAATAAAAAATCCAGTTTTTTCTCCGGAATCATAAAACAAACAAAAATATTCATTCTAGTCTATTCACGTTGATCTGATCAATGGGGCGTATAATCTAACTTTAATTCTGGGATTAAGTCGAGTTTAAACCCGGTTTAGGATTATTCTAATCATGTAACTTTGGTTTAAACTCAAGTTAATCTAGAAATATTATTCCAGCGAGATTAGCGGAAGTTACGCAATCCCTCACTTAAAACTGGAGTTAATCCAAAACTTACGACCGGTCGGGAGTGGTCGTAAGCCAATTTACGCTTGCCTTTCAAAATCTGATTAAATTTAATCTGGCTTAATCCTAATCGCAGGATTAGCCCCAAATTTACGGAATTCGGATTAAATTTAGGATTAGACAGGATTAGTTTAAACCCGTATTAAGGGAAAAGTTACATTATACGCCCCAATATGTCAAAAGTTATAACGTTTTGAAAATGACGAGTTTGGCGACCTGACACCAGCAAAAGATCAACAACTGGATTTACTTAAGTGGGCATAACTTTAGGACTATGTGATCGTGCGCAATGGTTAATCCTTTCCCAATTTCTGTTATACCAGCAGGGGATAAGATCGACAAGAAAATATTTGCGACAATAATCATTTTTAATTTGTGTTTTATTGTTCTGAGCTGTCTGTGTGAGTTGAAACATAGGTTAACTGCAAAATTGTTTGCGTCAACATCTCGACAGAGCGAACGTTTAATTATGAATGAATGAATGAATGAATGAATGAATGAGTTTATTCATAAATCTCCCTTAAGATCCATGGAGATACTCAATAGTTACATTTTGTGTTATAATTGTTTACAAATGAGTCTTGTTTACAAATATTGTTATTGGTTTAGTTCTCTAATATTATAGGCAATATTTAAAAAAACAAATAATTTGTTCGCCTGTTCTCTGTCAAATTCGTCGAAAATTGTTTGAAATAATATGTCAGGCGTGCTTGCGTTTGTGCTGTAATTACTCAGCCAATCTTGGCGATCAGATTCCAGGTGTTTGCATAAAAATAATGTATGTATCAAGGTGTCAGGTTCAATACAGGAAGGACATCTTTCTTCAGGATTTAACTTTAAGACTCTTTTACCAAGTACAAATGTATTGTTTTTGAGACGGCATTCCGCAATAAGCCGTGTTAGATAATGTGGAAGTCTGGAGCGTAGATACGAAGGACGGTAGTAGGGGCGATTTTCCAAGAAACCGTAATAGTAAGCAAATGTCTTTGAGTTTTTAATATTGGTTTCGTCCATTTGACGATTGCAATCTAAATTTGTTCGTATTATGTTGCCGATGTTTCCGAGTATATTTTCTATGTTTTGGTCATACCAGAGGAATGAGAATCCCAAGTTGTCTAGCCAAGATTTAAGCTGCAAAACCCAGTTATGGTTCACGGCATCTTTTTTTCTATTAGCATTCCAGTAGAGCTGCGCATAACATCGTTTTGCGTATCTGTGTTCATCCATTTGTAGAAGTTTAAGCCAGAAACGCAGTAATTGGTTTAAAACCTTTTCTTGTAAATGGGAGACTGTTGCTTCCCTCCGTGCTACCGCATTGGATGTTGAGTATAATGTCTTGATGTAATAAGAACTCAGCACAGTTGTCATCCAAGTTTGAAAGTTTTGACAGTCCATTTGTGTTCCAAGTAATTATACTGTATGACAATTTCTCCATGGATCCGCATTTTCACATTTTGAATAATTTCTTTGCTTCAGTTGGCATGTCAACAGTTTTTATGATTTTACCGTTGACCGTGATGAACATCGTATCACCACGATAAAAACGGCGTGCTTGAGGATTGGTTTTGTATTCCTGGTTGTAAATAAAGGCTGTTTCCTTTTTTAAATCTTTCTGCTTCTTGGTATCATCCGGTCTCAGTTTTAACGGTTTTCCCTTCAAATTTTTGCGATAAGACATAAATTCGGCCTTGTCGCGTAATCTTACAAATCGGATAAAAACAGGTCTGGTTTTTCCAACTTGAAATTTTCCAATTCGTCGCACATAATCGTAATCAATTTCCTTTTTTATTCCCATTTGAGTCAGTATTTCAGAATAAACTGCTCCAAAATCTTCCTTATCTGTATCCGATTTTTTTGTTTCAGAGAATCCAAATACAATCACATTTTTTTCCTTGTGCACTCTTAGCATCATCTCGCAAGCCACAGAAATTTCTTGAATTGCAGTTTGATTCCCAGCAATAAGTTCCTTTAGCTCAGTGTGGTTGTTATCAATTTTTTCACTTAACCACTTTTTCCATCCCTCCATTTCTTCTATAAATTTCTCCATTGTAAATTCGATTTCAGAGGATTCTATCTCTTCCTGTTCCTTTTGTTTTTTGAAGATATCCGCTTCTTCCTGAGCAGTGGGTGATCTGTATCTTTTTGAACCAGATTCGTAGGTAGGGCGCGTGGAATCAAAATCAAACTCTTTTGACACACTCTGGGGAGCGGTAAATCGATACCCCAAATGAGGGTATCCAGGGTAACTAGCCGAAGGGTGGGCACCAGCGCCTGGTGGATAATTTTCTTGCCGATAATATTGTTCAGGAGAATAAGAGTTTTTCTTTTCCTTTTTCTTTTTATCTTTGCTAAACCAAGACATGCTCATGGAGCAGCAAAACCAGTTTTGCTGCTGCCTCGCCAAATGCTCAAACAAGACTCCGAACGAATCCAAAACTTACGACCGGTCGGGAGTGGTCGTAAGCCAATTTACGCTTGCCTTTCAAAATCTGATTAAATTTAATCTGGCTTAATCCTAATCGCAGGATTAGCCCCAAATTTACGGAATTCGGATTAAATTTAGGATTAGACAGGATTAGTTTAAACCCGTATTAAGGGAAAAGTTACATTATACGCCCCAATATGTCAAAAGTTATAACGTTTTGAAAATGACGAGTTTGGTGACCTGACACCAGCAAAAGATCAACAACTGGATTTACTTAAGTGGGCATAACTTTAGGACTATGTGATCGTGCGCAATGGTTAATCCTTTCCCAATTTCTGTTATACCAGCAGGGGATAAGATCGACAAGAAAATATTTGCGACAATAATCATTTTTAATTTGTGTTTTATTGTTCTGAGCTGTCTGTGTGAGTTGAAACATAGGTTAACTGCAAAATTGTTTGCGTCAACATCTCGACAGAGCGAACGTTTAATTAGTCAATACTATCAAAGAGCTAGCATAGTATATCAGATGAGGGAACGACTTCTCAGTTTGAAAAATCTCTTTGGGGTTGATAGCAATGTCTCTAATGATATGAGTAAGCATTTGCTACAGCTTGAAAGCGAGCTAAACCCTGTTGGACAAAAGGCTGCTCAAATGATGGATTAGTTAATATAAATTAAAAAGAACATTGAACACCATGAATCAACGGATATTTTGCAAGATATTTGATTCAAATCAAATAAATTAATGTCATAAAACCTATTACTATTGTAATGTTCTAAACCTATGTCAGCTAGTGAAAATTAGCAAGTCTGTTTTTGGCACTGTTGTTTTTATTAATGCCAATATGAATGAAAACATTTATATTTCTAGTTCTGCTTGTTCAACATGTTGCTATAGCATTTTTACTTACTGAAACGATTTTTGATATTAAAGTGTAGCTAATAGTTATAAAAACCGATTTTATTAAATCTTTATAAATAGAAACAAAACTGCATTTTATGGTTCTCAACGCATTCATTTATTTTTCAAAAAAAGTTTTAGCATTCTTAAAATATCTATTGCTACAAAAATTGGTCATGGCATCGCTTCACCATTTAATCCCCCCTTTTGATCCACTTGCAGCAACGCTTCTATATTCCCAAACAAAATTACAGTTCATTTTTAACTCGAACCCCATTCACCTCATATTTCTCTCTTTGCATCATTTTTCCTTTCTCCCTTCACTACCCCTCGCTTCAAGCTCTGCCTGTTCCCTACTCACCACCTTATACCCAAACCTTCTCTTTTTCCCATTTTTATAATACTTTTTGCACTCTTCTGGATGCTCCTTTACCAAATGCTTCATCAGTTTGGACACCTTCCCGAACAACTACGTACAATAATTGCACTCCAATCTTTCTCCAGTATGACTTCTCGTGTGAACCTTCGAAAAACGTTTCCCACACTCTTAACACATATGTCCCATTTCATGCTCTGTTAAGTGATACCTCATGTCTCCCACAGACGCTCTAACTTTCTCTCGCAAACCTGACATACATGCTTTTTACCAGGATTATGAATCTTATTGAATGCTTATTGATAAATGAAGTTAAAGCATTGAAGATCAAAATACGAACAGCAGCGCTTGAAATTTGGGGTTCTATTTGCAAATCACTCAGTTATTCAGCAGAAAATATTATACGCAAGTCACAACTGGTCCACAATAAGAAGCTTCAAAGTTTAAGAAAGGCACAATTCTGCATAGAAGCAAAGTCAAAGCAGCAACATCTTGGCACAAATTCCACAAATGACACCTAACCTAACGGGAAATCCTAACGTTATTACCAAAGAAGAAGAACAAATTCTTAAACTTGGACTAAACTTTGCCTTTCCAAATACTAGACGTGAAGAAGCTATACTAGAAACAGCAATATCAGTTGAAGAAATTTTACAAAACCAAACGAAAGAGAAAGCACCACAAGTTCGTAAGATTCGAAAATCAGTTAACAACATCCTGGCCAAAGAAATGAAAAAAGCCCCCATCAGACCGAACAAGTTCGTTACTGAAACACTGAAATCTTTGCGCAATAAACAAGATATCTATATAACGAAGGCTGATAAGGGTAATGTAATTGTCATCATGAATAAAGAGGACTATGAAACAAAAATGCAAGATCACATTCAAACAGGACCCTATCAAGAAGTAAGTAATGACCCTACTAAGAAGATCAGTACCAAAATTACCAAAACAGTTGGTGCATTGTACAAAGAGCAAAAAATCACAAAAGACACAAAACGTTACCTTACACCTTCTAATACATACTGCCCGAGACTATATGGTGCTCCAAAAATCCATAAGGAAGGTATACCTATGAGACCCATTGTTGATTTTCGAGGATCTCCCACTTACCCAGTGGCACAAATTATCAAACCTATTTTACAAACGCTAACCAAAAACTCTATCTACTCTGTAAAAAACTCATACGAATTCGTGGAACAATTAAAGACATGGAGAATCTCAAGGCAAGACGATCAAGTATCTTTTGACGTAATTAGTTTGTTCACAAAAATTCCAATTAAAGAAACATTGGATATAATAAAGCTAAAGTTGCATCAAAATTAAGAATGGAAAAGAATTACGAAGTTAAAGGAAGAAGACGTTTTCAATCTACTGGTAATATGTGTTGAAGCCTCCTTTTTCCAATTTAGAGGAATTTTTTACATACAAATAGAAGGTGCAGCAATGGGCTCACCCATCTCCCCCGTACTGGCTGAAATCTATATGCAACACTTTGAAAATACGTATATACCACAAGTACCAGAGTTAAAAAACTATAGACGATATGTGGACGATTCCTATTCAAACATAAACAAACGGAAAACCGAAACAGTACTAGAGAAGCTTAATAGTTTCCATCCAAGTATACAGTTCACTGTCGAAGTAGAGAAGAACGGAGTACTCCCCTTCCTGGACGTTTTGATTTCGAGAAAAGAAGACGGCACGTTCGGACACAAAGTCTACAGAAAACCGACACACTCTGACAAGTATCTCAATTTCAAATCTCATCATCCTTATTGCCACAAAATGTCAGTAGTCGATAGTCTAGTATACCGAGCATACATGATATGTGACGAAGAAAGTCAACCACAAGAATTCAACTACCTTAGACACACACTAAGAATGAATGGATATCCAGATAATATGTTAGCAGACAGTATGATAAAAATGAAAGACCGCATTGACCAACGCAACAAGGATAGCCAAAATACTACAAACACTAATTCAGCCAGTTCTTCAAAGAAAAAAGGACGCTTAATTCTTCCGTGGTGTGGTAAACCTACTCTGGAAGTAGCTGGGGTACTACTTATTCACTTGGATGTAGAAATTGGTTATATCCCTGGACGCAAACTACATCAAATTATAGGTAACACCAAGGATAAAAGAGATATTCCCAAAGCAGGAATTTATAAATTACCATGCAAAGAAACAACATGCGACGATCTTTACATCGGACAAAGTGGTCGGGATTTAACCACTCGTATGAAGGAACACGAAACGGATGTCAAAAAGGCCAACATCCAAACCTCTGAGGTAGCTTTACATGCCCACGAAAAAGAACATGAAATAGATTTTCCAGCCGCTACACTCATAGAAGTAGAGACCAGGTGGTACCATAGACTCTTTAAGGAGAGCCTTTATATTCGAAAAACAGAACATAGTATGAATCAGGACCTTGGCATGGACATACATGAGGATTACCTGGATTTATTATTACCTATCACTAAGGATCCAGCATTAATCAATTAGTGAATTTGATGAATGTAAAAATCATATAGAGAGACAAAAAAATTTCCTTCTTTTTAGTTGTAAAAACCCAGTTCAGTTTGTGCTTTTCCAAAAAAACACAATTGTAATTTAGCTTATCAGAGGTAATTCTCCTTTCTAATATGCGTTGTTCTATTAACAAATGTATGTACTAGTTTTTTAGTCTATTAATGTATACTTGTCTCTATCCAGTTATTCCTGATGATGACCATAGCATATGGTTGAAAGCTAGAAATAAAATTTGTGATCAAAATGACCTCTTCAGCCGTTTATTTCAAACCTATTATGAATCCTGTTTACACGAGTCCTCAAATGGTCCTTCTGTTTGAACATTTTGTCGCAGCGTGAACAAGGTAATAGGACTTGCTTGCGTGTGTGAAATGCAGATTTAATTAATGTAATTTATTTCATTCCATAATTTATTCAATAGGAATTCCAAAATTTACTGTGTCTACTTATATTTATATATGCTTTTATTTTGTTGTGGATTTGTACAAAAGTGTGTTCCACGTTCCATAAAGGTTATTCAGTAAACAATATAGACTACTGACATCATTTTGTATGATGCACTTAAAGTAGGGAAGTAATTTGTATAATGTGTTATTTGTATATATAAACCTATCAGGTTTATGCAGAGGTGTCATATAAATTTATATAAAACTCGTTTGTACATAATGGTATTATAGCTTTCTTGAAACTGATTGATAGTTATAGCTGAAGAGTCTACTTGGAGTAAATAATACAACTTATTTACGTGTTTAAAATTGGGTCGATTAAGGAGCGTATATTGTTAGTGTTGTGTTGTTTGGGAAAGTGTTTTGTTCCCAAAATACAGGTTATAAAAAGGATAATGATTAACAAATGTTGGGTTTCGTCCCAGTTTTAGTATCTTTAAATTTGATTGCCAATAAACACAATTATTTTGAAAAAATTTCAATATTATATTTTTATACACACGCGCGTACTATTTGACATTGAAAGCGTATCACTAACTAAGCAGCGCTTTTATTATTAAATTTTGGGATAACAGGTAGATGTGTTCTAAAGCTTAAATCATTTCTTTGACAAATGTATCAAAATGTTTAATGTATCAAAATCTTGTTGTATAAAATTTGTATTAGTAATCATTTCTTGTGTGCAAAGTTTGGAAATATTTACCGCAAGGCAAATCAATTTGTCTGTTCTTCAAGAAATTGGAAAGACGTCAGACTACGAAAGATTCTTAGGATTTTTGCATAGGAAACATGAACTATTACCTAATCAACTTTCCAACCTGTTCTTCGCAGTAAACTGGTTTGAATCCCAGGGCTGCTTTCTCTTTCTGGATAACTATTTCGGTACGAATATTCCAGAATTTAGCAACTCGATAGTTTTGAGACGTCTTGTTCCAGCATTTATTCAGTCAAACTCCATGAAAGGTCGTAATCTAATCTCCTGGATTCCTGAAAACGTCAAGTTTTTAAATACCACTTTCACAACGCAAATCGCATGCCCAATATCAAATTACTGGATGGAATACAATTCACGTAGAAATCCGCCAACGATTTGTGATAGTATTGACATGCATCGATACGCTTTCAAATCTAAACTTAAAAGCTGCTATGTGCAAATATCATTGGATCCTCCAAAATTTTATCCAACGACAATGAATGTTTGGACTGATAAGAACATTCGTATTGAGCTTAAACATCCACCCATATTTTCACAACGAGCATCAATCAAATTTTATAATGTATTCTTTACTACTGACCTGCAGTTTAGCAACATAGAAATAGCTCAGCATGCTTTACCTATTCCTGCATTGTTTACTCATAAAGAATTTTTGCGTACATTTATTTTAACCGTAAACTTAAACGATCCTCAAGGTTCTGCTAAAGCTTTATGCTTTCTCTGCAATCCAATGAAAACAGAAAATATTTTCTTTATTAATAATACATTGGAAAACCTGCACCTGGCTTCCAACCCAAAACCTAACGAACTCTTGAACTGGTACGTGTTCAAAGATGGTACTAACAATAAAGTGCAATTATATTTTCCAAAGCATATGGAAACTTGCAAAATTTCTAGGAATGAAAATTTGATGCTTAAAAAATCTTCACCAGCCGCGAAAATAACGCAAGCTCATGCACAAATTTGGATAAGCATTATGAAAAACTTTAGTTATCATATACACGGCCAAGCTAAGAAGTTTTGCATGAATGGAAACATTTATAGTGGAGGAGATAAAAGCTGGATAAACCAATATTTTCTAAACACCATGTTACTTCAAGCTTCCGTGTTCACAAACAAAGTTCTCTCTGAACACATTCTTGCCGTTAAGGATACTGTTAACAGTTTATCATTTGTTAGCTGCGGAAATGTTAAGCAAAAATACTTGCCGCTTGAAGAACTATTTAACGTTTTTGATGTTTACGTGTGGATTTTTCTGCTTCTTACTTCTTTAATTGCCGCACTGGCACTTGCCTGGATACAGTTTAAGTCGCATGTTAAAAACTACTCCGTTATAAAGAACATTGAACTTTTATTAAGACTTATTGTAGAGCAGTATGATACTCCTTTAAGAAATACAACGCTGGTAACATCACCTCCTAGCGTAAATGTGCTGATGACTTTTTATGCCTTTGCTGCTCTTATTCTTGGAGAAGCGTATAGAAACGACAATGTGTATCGGATGATCTTACCAAGGGGTTTGACACCTTATGAGTCCATAGAAGAAATAGTTGCTGAAAACTATACAATCTACACCAGATCTAGTGCCCTGACGTTCCCAAAGCAATTGGTCAAAAATGTTTCGGAACTGCAACTATTTTATGCAAAAGGTGAATATGGACATATACTTAGAGATAAAAGATTTGGCACAAGAATAACTTCCGAGATAAATGATTTTGACGTAGCAGAATTCATAACACAAACATCATCCGAATCATTGGAGTATGCAAAAGATGATAACAGAAAATTACGACATCTTACAAAGATGCATCCTGGGATTTTTAATATTTTGCGAGATTTATTGTATCTAAATAATAATAAGTTTGGCAAGGTCAAGAAAATTATGGAGCAACTAGACGAGGAACTCAAAGTAAAATTTCAAAAAGAAGAGAGAAAAATTCTTTCATCCAGTTTGATTGAATGCCAAAAAACTGCAATTGTAGTACCAAAATATATGGCATATAAATTTGCTAAACGTGTGACTAAGAATAATCCTGATTCAATGGTGAGTATAGGAAAAGATAGATACTTTGCTGGATATCATATGTTCACTTTAAATGGTCCAGTACCAACCTTTTTAGTGAATCGCGTAAAAAGCATTGGCGCGTCTGGAATTTTGGAGTGGTGGGCAAATATGCTTGATGAAAGTGAAAAAACCGTCAGAAACGATGTAGTTCCATCCAATGCTAATATGAGTGGAAATATTTTACTTATTTTTGCTGTTCTGCTTGCAGGTGAAAGCGTTTCAGTAATTATGTTTATTTTAGAGATTATCAAATTTAACTTGAGACACATTGCTAAACATCGTAAAAGAATTTGCAGGATCGAATTCTGAAATCTGGTGCGTTTTTGTGACATGTTGAACACACATTTATTTGCTTTATGCATTCTGGCACGGGAGGTAAAAATATATTATATTCTCTTCAAAGATATTTTAAAATACATTCGTGCTTAATATTTTAGGATTCGAGCATCTCTTCAAGCATTATCAATAATTTCGAAAATAAAGCTGTTCATCAGCGGCTTTTTGTTTCAAAGACTTAATTATATTTACTGAAAAATATTGATTTCTAAGGATGTACCACGTGTCTTAAACGTCAATTAAAAGAAAGAAACAATTATCACGCAGACTTGAAGAAAGAAATAGAATAAATGTTTACGCAACAAATTTAAATGTGAGACGTTTACCAAACCACTTGAAAACTTTTAAAACTTTTTCCTTATCTATCTATATAATTTGTATTCAAGTCTAAAGCAAACAAAGCAAAATTGGTGTAATTTGTATAAGAGTCGATATTTATACACAACTGTATGATTAAAATACAAATACTTCAATTTCAATGTCTCTCAAAAACATTTTCTCCGTAAAATACTTGTATAATTCCATAATTAGCTTCGTTTTAGGCTCAAACCAATAAACGTAAGTGCAAATATGTAATAAGCGAAAAACAGAATTATTTCTTAGCAACTTGAAGTAGTTTTTTTCACACGCAGTAGTAGTACTTCACATTGAGAGGCCTGACAACAATGTGTCTCTAACATTTAAGCAAGTTTGGTGGCCTATATATGCGTCAAAAGTTTCAAAAGCATACAAAATGTGGAAAACGCTTTTGAAAAGCCTGCATTTTGTAATAATCTTAGCAATTCCTGTCACGCAGACGTTTATACATTTAACTGCAACGGCAATCAGTCCATCTACCGTTTCAAAAATCCCTGAAATAGGAAAAATTCCCGACTCCGAAATATTTGCAGGATTGTTTCATGAAAAATATAACATTCTTCCAAATGCTATTTCAAAGTTGCTCCTTTTAGTAGACTGGATTGGATCAGAAAGCTGCTTTTTGTTAATTGACAATCCATTTGGTTATACTTTACCTGAATTTCACTACCCATTTGTTCTAAGGCGTCTTGTACCTGCATTTGTTCAAAGGTGGAGCGTCACAAGACTTTCAAATTTTCTATCATGGATTCCAAAAAACATTAAGCCTTTGAACAGTACTCACCGCATAAAGATATCGTGTCCGTTATCACGTTACTGGATGGAAGCTAGTTCACAAAGCCACACTATTTGTGATAAGTTAGCAATGAAGCGATATGCTTTCAAGGTTAAATCTGGAAAGTGTTATGTACAAGTAACGTTGCATTCTCCAAAATTCTATCCATTGAGTGCCGAGATTCAGACCGACAAGAAAGTACACATTATGCTTACATATCCACAGAGTTTCTCCCATGAAGCATCACTAAAAATGTATCACGTGTTTGTTAATTCTAATGAAAAGCTTAGCGACTTGGAAATAATTCAGTACGTTCAACCTAAACCTGGCGTGTTCAACCATTTGGAATTTGGTTATACGCGTAAAGTTATTTTGACAACAAATTTTAGTGACCAATCGGGTCTTCCAAAATTATTTTGTTTTCTCTGTGATCCGGTGAAATCTCAATACGTTTCATTCAGCAGTCATACTTTGGACGACCTTAACCTACTTTCCGATCCCAATCCTCATGAAACACTAAACTGGAGTATTGACAAACTGGGTGCAGGTATGGACAGTAAAGTGCAGTTACATTTTGCAAACTACCTGGAAACATGTAGAGCTCCTAGAAATCAAAATTTAATGTTCTCAAAAGCATCACCAGTAACAATAATTGCCAAAGCTCATGCTCAAATTTGGTTAAGTATTATGAAAAACTTTAGCTACACTGTGGGTACAAAAGGCAGATTATGTCAGAATGGAAAAAGTCATAATGAAAGTACCCAAAGTTGGAAGTATGATAAGTTTCAAAGAACTATATTTCTCGGGTCGACTATACACACAGGTAAAGTTTTGCATAGAAATGTTCTAAGTGTTAAGGACAACGTCAACGGTCTAATGTTTGTTAGCTGTGGACCCGTGAAGCAAAAGTACCTGCCATTTGAAGAGCTTGTAAATGTGTTTGACATTTACGTGTGGAGTTGCTTGCTCACTGCTATAATAATGACACCTATTTTTCTTTCACTGATTCAAAACAAATTCAGGTTTAGTAATGGTTTAGTCATACAAAACGTTGAAATTTTAATAAGGCTTATACTAGAGCAGCATGATAACCCTATAAAAAGTTTGACGACTGAAAAAGGAGCCGGTTTCAATGTTCTAGTAACGTTCTTTGCATTTGCTGCCCTGGTTGTTGGAGAGGCTTATCGAAACGACAATGTATATCGAATGATATTACCAAGGGCAGTGACTCCGTATGAATCCATAAAGGAACTAGTTGCTGATAACTACACCATATACACCCGATCGGGTAAAGTGAGGCTTCCAATGAGCATAGTTAAAAACATCGGAAATGCAGATGCAATATGAACAAAACAGGCATCTCATTAAAGACCACAAATTTCATACCAGAATATATTCTGAGATATCTAATCTTGAAGAAGTCGCAGGAATACAGTTTTCCACTGAAATAGACATTCAGCTTCGTTATTTTACAAAACTGCATCCAGGAATTTTTATGATTTTGAGACATTTGGCGTATATAAACAATAAAAGATTTGTTAACAGAAATTCCAATGACGAACTAACCGAAAAGATCAAAAAGTTGTTTTGGAAAGAGGAGCAAAAAGTACTTATGGCAAGTTTGATGAACTGCAAGAAAGCCGCAGTTGTAGTTCCAAAGTATCTAGCCAACAAATTTGCAAGACATGTACTACATACAATTGATCATGATTCAATGGTAAGTCTAGGAAAAGAAGTATATTTTGCTGGACATCACTTGTTTATTTTACGGGGTCCCACACCAATATTTCTGATCAATCGTATAAGAGGAATTGGAACTTCCGGGATTTTACAATGGTGGGCAAATATGTTTGACATACGCGCAAAATCTGTCAAAGGCAATGTAACTCCAATTAATGCTAGCATGAGTGGAAATATTTTACTGGTTTTTGCTGTTCTGCTTATAGGTGAAAGTATTTCCGTTCTCTTGTTAGTTGTAGAGGTAATTAGCTTTTACCTAGAAATTGCTTCAAAGTATTGTAAAAGTTTGTTTAAGATGGGAATCAATAAGCAATAAAACTGTCCTTTATTTTGAAAAATTCCTTATTGAGTTATAGTTTTGGAAATCTTTCATCGCATTCTGAGTTTTTACCAAACTATTTTACTGCAAAAAAAGTATGTTGTAAAGATTCATTTTCAATTGTTGCACAAGTTACCAGTTTACGTTTTTATCATTGCATGGTAAATCGGTAGCATACCAAAACCAACATCAATGCCATATATAATATCTTAAGTAGTATCGTATTGTATATAAAAAGTGGATTGTTATTAAATCTTATGCCGGCTTTAGTATGCTCCCACGCAAAGTATTTAGTTTTCAAACTCGATGTTTAATAAATTTTATGCATAAGAACAGTATTAGCTTTTCCAATAAAACATCAATGTTAGAAAAATCTTAAATTTCTATTGGGAATTTGATTCAGTGTTCGATTTTAATAAAATATGTAAGGAGAATATCTGAATAATTTTTAAACAGACGTGAATTTTTTAATTTTACCTTTATGCATGTTAGTTGTTAACAATATTAGTTTTATGCTTGATAAACTAAAATATTTTGAAATAACTACCAGACAATCCAACCAATGGTTTTAATTGATCGTGCGTAGGCCTTAAACCCATTTTAGGTTATTGGATGTATACCTCACATCACATGCTGACATTTCTCCACATTATTATTATAAAGCAAATACATTTTTAAAGAAAAAATGTTTTAAAAATGTGTGGGCTACAAATCCCTTTTGTACTACTTGAGAAACGCAGATGAAAATGAGTTTAGTATTTGCATAGCTCCTTAAATGTTGGATTCTCAGAAAAGCATCAACACATTATTAGCGTAAAATGTTCACATCTCTACAAAAGCAGGTTTTCCACTTACACAGACTGCTGTTTTATTACCTTCCCGAGGTCCCGTTCTGGTGGACTCCATCTTTTAGTTCATTCTACATTGTCCAAGGAAAAAGGAAGTGGACAATGACGCTACTTTGCATTTTGGATATAATCTACATCGGTTTGGGAAATACTTATCTGGTTCTTAGTAAACATTACGGGAATCCTCGTAATAACATAACCTTCACACACATGTTTGTTTTTGTAAATGCCATGTGTTTTATTCCAGTTATGATCGTATTTGCAATACTTTTGTATCTTAATGTTCATGATCTTGTAAAGGCGTCAAATGAGTTCCTGCGTCACACAATCATAATGACGAAAGGTTTGTTGCTTTGAAACGATTTTATATCAAAACAGCAGAAATGGCCTTCATTTCCAAAACATTAAATGTTTTATGTATTTTTTCATATTTTAGAACAATCCGCTGGGTCATTTTCAACAGACGAACTAGATGGTCATGAAACGTACAATAACATGGGAAAACCAGATCAGCTTGGTTTTGTTTTATGCGTGTTTGTTGCAGGAGCTGGAATATCGGTTGTGCCTCTCTGCCTGCTGGCTGTTTTTGAGCGATTTGAATGTACCAGTTTCATCATAGAAGATATTTTTGGAAATAGTGTAATGTACTTTAGTATCTTAGAAATTCAACTTAGTATATTGATTAGAATTATTTTAACTATACCAGCTGTACTAGAAGGTGTTCGTATTATAACGTATTCGGTTTCCTTCACGCTGGTTGCTTTTAGTATTGTAATCAATGCCACCGACACCCTTGGTCAAATCAGATCACCAGAGGTATTTTTGAAATACTATAAAATTGGACAAATAATATATTTCATGATGGAGGTACTTGTTGGGCAGTTTTTATTTTTTCCTTTGACGTTCGCCTTTTTTGGCAAAATTGTGGCAATTTGGGCATGCATCTATGGCGCTAACCTAATGAACCCCTGGCTTTATATGATTTTGGTAGTAGGAACAATAATTGGGGTTGTAATTACGGCATATTCTTTACTTGGCTTGCAAGCTGCAGTTAGCAAACTTGAAGGTATGATAGACGCTCAGCGGTTACTGTGCAGATTTAGATATGCAAGAATACGATTTAGAAAAAATAAGGCGTTGCTAAAGGAAATAGAAAGCTTGCGTACAATACAACCAAGATTTGGACCATTTTAAAAAATTAATGGAATGGATTTCCCGTTAAAGTATTTCGATCTTCTGACGCAAAAATTGGTCGAAGTACTAATGACTTATAACCTTAATTAGGAATATAAAAACGTATAAAAACTTTTAGCATACGAAAATGTTCAACTGGGAAAATACCTAAACACTAGTTACAACATTTAAATATGCCACGTAGTATTTAACATATTGTGTTCTAATTAATGTATTGACCAAAAAGTTATTTGAAACTTGCCATACTTACAAAAATATATGAATATTTCTGTTTGAATTTTACATGTGCTTAAAAATTATTAGTTTTTATACTTTTAGGGTACTTGAGTAGAGCTTATGTCAGCTTGTGGCGACGGCAACTTTTTTTTAGGCTGGGTATGTTTGATGTTAATCTATAAATTTAATAAATTCGTGGGTGCAAATATATATTGAAACAAACAAATGTAACATGAAGTATCACGTCATGCCATGGGATGTTAAACTGTTGAAAGTGAATGTTTATGCTACGTTAAAGAAAATGCATAATGTTGAAGCTTTTGAAACAGTTTTTGTATTTAACGCAATTTGGAAACAGAATAATTGTTTTAAAATGCTATGGCTTGTACATAATATTTTACAGTACTACATGGATGTTACAACATTAAAACATTAAAGGCTATTAAAAATTTGTCTTGCCGATCTAAATCTTTCTTGATTTTCACATTATCATAAACAAAATCCCAAACTTTAACCACATCAAAAATTAAGGTTAACTAAAACAATTGCTAAAAAACAGTATAAACACGTGAGCAACACTTTGTGTACCTGTCTTAAATAGAACGATATTGCACAAAAACTTTACCACATTATATTTGTAATTAATTAAGGTACTGGCACATGTGGCTGAGAATAGGAGTAAGAGTAATCAATTAATGTGTACAGACAGAAGTATTTAGCTGAGTTAAAAAAAAATTTCACGGTTTGCACGTGTGAGTAGCTTTAGTATAATCCCTCATTTCTAATTCAAATTTACAAGCTGTGCCTGTGCTGTGCTGTGATGTGCTGCACGTTTGTGAAACGTGACCATACATCATGAAAAAGTGGCTTTGGAAAATTAATCTAAAGTTTAAGTATTTCCTAATATTTTCCTTAGTATCAAATTCCAGTGGGTTCAGCGTACTTTCGATTTTTCGGGAATGTTTAGTTCAACTTGCACATGTACACTTGGAAGACAAAATAGACATAATGGTAATGACAAGTTTTTGAAATTATATGTTTTAATAATAAGTTAATGATAATAAACTGCATTTTAATTACACAGACCAATCCCACACCAGCAACTTCACTTGATTACCCGGCAACGCTGTCCTCACACAAATATCGAATATGGAATTATAATTCATCAGAAGTTGGTACCAGTTGCTTAATGTTATGTGATCATAAACCGGCAATTAAAGTACACATTGTAAACAATGTCTTACAATCATTTGGAAAGTTCCACAAGCGCTCTTGTAGAGTTATCATTTACGTAACACCTTATCAAAAATGCAGGTCCTGGTCTGTAGGCCTAGGCTGCAGGGAACATTTGCAACAGATACCTGATATTGATGCAACCTCATCAAGTTTGCCAAGTTTAAGCAGCTATCCGACTTCAAATATGTTTTCTTTTGGAGAGTATTTCGTTGTTATGGGAAATGTAGAAACAATGCTAACACCATTTTCTGAAAATATTTTCTACTATGCTGAATTTGCACGGTTTAGTTCTAATGATTTTAGCAAAATCACACTTAATATAAAGCTGTTTATTGAAATAAGTTCGTCTAGGACATTTCATGACAAGAACATGTTATCGGTCTATTTGATCACAGATAGAAGCATTGTATCAGAAATTGACCTTTTGGCTCAACAGTGCAGTATATTCTGGGGATTTAACACTCTCCTTAAATATATGGGAACTACATGCATAGTAAATATGTATCTTACTAGAACTTATATAACGACACAAATATCAGACAAAGAATTAGCATCTCTTGAAGCTTTTGGAGAATACCAAGAAAGTGTCATACGAAAACAGAAGCAGGGTTGGATTATGTATTGTTCTTATTGTAAGCAAAACTCCACTCCTGTAAATATTGATTCTTACAGAAACAAAATGCAGCTAGAACACATGATTTTCTACACTTTGTTTCCAAATTCAACAATAGTTACTGATATCAGGTACTCTCACAAGGATTTACGCTTGCCTGAATGGCACATGGAAGAAAGTACAAAATCAATGCAATTTGTGAGACTAGAAAATGCCGGGTTTTATTTTGTAACCTGCACTGATATTGCACAGTTTGACGCTTTTTCACTAATTGGATTAATCAGTTCTTATGACTTGTATTCCTGGATATGTATATTTTCATTATCATTGTTTTCTGGAATTGTATTTATTTGCAATATATCCTCTAAAATGTCAAGTTTGTCAACCTACTCTGTGGCATTTCACATAATTTTAGAACAATCAGTAGGAAAGATTTCAAGCAAATTTCGTTTTATGTTTGGAGCTTGGTTATTAATGGGCATTGTAATAACTCATGGCTATAGAGGAGATAATATTACGCAACTTACAGCGCCATTGCCACGAAAGAAACTGGAGCACTTTTCTCAGCTTGAGAATAGAAATATAAGTGTGTTGACTCCAATTTCGTATCAGTCAGTTTTCGAAGCTGGGAATGATGCTTTGGAATTGTTTCGAAGCTTCTCGCAAAACATAGGTGATGACATATCTGGAGAAGTTTTAAAAGTAATGTCAAGTCAAATATCATCAAAGTTTGAAATGTCCTATATGCATAGCGTAACCAGTGAAAAAAGAAAAGTTTTGGATGTTCTAAATACCAATCTAGTGACGCTTTCTGATTTTAATATTCTAAGTCCAGGAACAACAGACTCGGGGTACTTTTCAAAACGAATAAAAAACTGTACAAATGAGATATACCTTGATAGGTATGCTGATGTGCAAGCAATATTTCAAAATTTATATAAACATTTTACAGCTCATGGTCAGATTAAGAAACTAGAAAGTCTTGCAATCAGCAAAGAGTCTCTAGCTCAAACTGTGACTACCTGGAGATTTCTGAATGTACCTTTGAGTTCAGACTACCTAAAATTTAGAGTAAATTTGTTTATTCAATCGGGATTAAAACACGCTTTGGAACAACAGGCACGTGGAAACAGTCAAAATGAAGTTCTTGCGTCTCCTCAAGCCAAGCGTCTCAGTATGCACGACAATATTTCTGTTTTATTTATTCTAATCGTGGTTTTACTAGTTGTGTCGGCTTGTATTTTTATGATTGAATATGGTCATAAAATATTCATGATGGGATTGCAAATATGCAAACGAGATTTTACTAGAAGAAATGTCAACAGAGTTGTAATCATTATAAAGCAAGAAATAGTAAATATTAACATTGATTTTATTTTCACTCCTGTTAGATCGAAAATGTAAGCATATTAAAAAGTGTACGAGTAAAACAGTTTTTGTTGATTTAGAGTACAAAAATGAAAATACAGATCGAAATCAAAGATAACTGTATTACATTTTAAAAATTGATTGATTAAAATTGATATCTTATTCTAATTGACTGATGCTTGATCCGATTGTTAAAGTAAACTATACATACGTCATATGTTACTTTAATTTCCAAGTCAATTTTGCTTTGAGCACGTCACAATCATATTATTCTATAGTCATAGTAGTCATACCAATAGTCTATATGATAATTTTTACTTATAAGTACTTTTACTAACTCCGATTTGTATTGCATTTATGTGTTCCAATACAGCACACAAATAGTTTGTTTTTATCTCCTTGTCCAATTTTAGGCCTTGATTACCAATTTTTATTGTAGCTACTTGGCATGCTTTTACCACTTTTCTTAAATACTGGATTTGATATTTCCGAGAAAACTTCAGTTGACATATTTGGCGTCGCCATTTGCAGCAAATTAAGTAATTGCTTATCACTTCCAGTTTGCTAGTAACATTAAGAAAGTAAATTAGAATGCTCAAAGTCATAACTGTTAATAATGCCGACACTAGAAACACGTTACTATTTCCAAATTTCAAACTATAAATCATGGTGTTGCTCCCTGTTATTACTACAAAACAAGAGCAAGACAGATAAATTTGTGAAATAAATTTGAGAAAATCCTGAATTGATTCTAAGGCAATGTAAATCTTACGATAGAGCGTAATAGCAGAAAACCAATTATGATTACTTATCCGCACAAATACAACTCGATTGAATATAGTCATAAACGACACACATAAATTTAAACCTATCATGGTAAATGTACGAAGGTTGGTAAAACCTAGTAACGATGCACTGATGCATATAAGCAGTCTGAAAATCCAAAACACTCCACCGTTACACATGTCACTATTTTCTTTGGCAATAATCAGACACACCATATAAAAATGATCCCATTTCATTAAAACAAAACCTAGTGGCACAACATAAGATGCAACTGTGTAGGAAATCACCAATAAAATGAGAGACATTCCCAGTTTATCTTGACCGGATTGATGCTGAATAATCTTCAGCATTTCGTTTTTAATCAAGCTAATTTTATTCAAATTGCTGGGTTTTTTACCAGCATTTCGGGATTCTGTTTCATATATCCAGTTCATTATGTTAACAAAATCATTTCCAAAATAGACCAAAACCAGGTCATAAAACAAAGAGAGTAAAATGTAGAAACCAAAAAGAGAATAAACCATCACAATATGAACTTTCACTGGACTGTCTATTACGTACTGAGAATGAAAGATGAGAACAATGGTGACTGGAATTATTGTAGCTAGTAAAATACACAAAGTTGAAACGTAATACACTGCTGATTTATATCTCGATAGGTGAATCCACCGTTGACTATTTAAATCCCACACAATACAATAGGTAAAGAATGTTAAATAATTGGCAAAGTCATTGAGTTCAAACGCTAGTGTCACTAGAGAAGTAGGCATTGTGGTTGAGCATGGATACTTTTGGTTGAACACTTCTGCTATCTGAAAACTAAATGGGTCCCAAAAATACACTAAACCTGAGTAAAAGTAAAAGCAAACAATTTAATTTGCCATGTGGACAATTAAATGACGAGAAAATTAATTTGTGGACTTTTTCAATTACTAAGCAATTTCTTTGATAGAGAATAACTTCGTTGATAAATAAATTGAATTTTGTGAAGTTAGTTTTTACTTTAGTTTTATATTTAATATTTATGGAATTAACCAAAACTTTGTTATGGACTTTAAATACTGTATGTGAGTTTAGTCTCTTTATTTGATGATTCACTATCTCGTGTAGAAATTCAAAAACGTTTATCATTAGCTATAGTCTGATAAAATACTATCCTTTTTAGATAATAAGACACACGACCATTATGTCTAAAACGTTTAACAAAAACAAATATTAATTGTATCCACTTGCTTATTTCAAAACATTAGTTTCCTAGTTGTATAAGTTATTATTATTCAAAACAGGTTAAATGTTACTTATTCAAAACAAAACACGTCTCATGGCCAAAGTAACAATCGTGCCGTTATATATAAGACTTGAATTCTTAAATACAGCAGGTTTTACGTTTACATTTGTGGTCTAATAATAACAATTTGCACTGTTATTACATGCTGTAATACTGCATTTAAATAGTTTATCTTAATATCTTTGTCCAGTTTGATTGAGTTTGTGCCCACCTTCACTGCAGCCCGAGGGCAGGCTAAAACTACCTTTTTTGCATACTGGCTTCCCGTATTATGCACACAATGCAACTTTGCTATTTCACGTTTCCATTTGCACCGAATTAAGAATTTACAAGTTCCTTCTATGGAACAAGCCTTACCAAAAAAGAAAAATAGCACCTGAATCACCACAATGGTAATACTAGTTGACACTGCTAGCACAATATATTTTTTGGTTTTAAGACTGTACAACACTGCATTTCCCCCAGCTATTAAAATAAAGCATGTACAAGAAAGGTAGACTTGAGACACTGATTTGAAAAGGTCCTGAACAGAGGCAATAGCAATGCAAAACTGTCTGTATAGATACACAGTAGATAGCCAGTTGTATATGCTAATACGAATAAAAACAATTTTATCCAGTAATTTTAAAAGTGACACGCACAGATTCAAGGCAATCATAGTGAAAGTTCTTAGATTTCCAAAAACCAACATAGAAACTCCAAAGCAAGATATTACTCTTATTGCACTTATAGCTACAAAACTAACATTGCCTGTAATTTTTAATATTGTGACAAAAAATACGTACACAGGATCCCATTTCAGCAATATGAAGATTGATGGTAGCACAAACGAAGTAAAAGTATATGAGACAACCAGAGACAACATTGATAAGCCTAACCAGTCTTGATCCGATTTTCGCAAAATCGTACTAAAGATTTTTCTAGTAAGCAATTTAAGATCATATGAGCACGTTAATATATGACCAAAGGAACTTACTTCTACGCTATAAACCCAATTCATCACAGTTACCAAGTCGTCTCCGTAGAAAAATAATAACACATCATAAAACAACGAGAGTAAAATGTTTAATCCAAGTAAAAAGTAAGTTAAAATTAGTTGCGTACTTATTTTTTCTTCTGTTGTAGATAATACACTGTGCAACGAAAGTCCTAAAACTGATGGAATGTAACCCATTAGAATAATTATAAATATTGCAATATAATACGCTATGGTTCGGCTTCGGGGTAGATACACCCATTTTCGTAGTTTGAAATCCCAAGCAATGCAGTATGTGCCAAATAAAGTAAAGCTATTGGTGAGTTTATTTAAATGTACTGCTAGCATTACTAACTGAGACGGCATTACTGCAGCAAAACATACGGAGACTTCTCAGATTACCACAAAATATTGGCTAAATCTTGAGGAACTTTTGTTTAGAAATGATGATGCACACTACTGATGGTATTTATGAGTGTTGTTATCATTTTGCAACAATTAATCAGAAAAATGCACAATATTAAGATTGAAATCACACAAGGTAAAAAGGTGCCACTGACTAGCTTTGCAGAAAGTTAGTTAAGTATACCCATTTCCCTTTAATATAGTTTATAGACTATATTTATTGATTCCAATTGAGTGAAAAACGAATAGAATGTAAATTGAAAAAGAGAGCACAAGGAAGAATTACTCAACGATTCCAATTTGTGATTATAAAAACCATTTTTTATAGAAGAACAATTTATTTTTTTAAATTAGAACCAGTTGATATTTGCATTTGCTTTCTTTACACGAGAAAAATATATTGAAAAATATCCGTTACTTTTATTTACGACATATCACAATGCTAGAATTCAATTAAAAAACTATAATTGAATACACATGTACATCGCAATAGAAAGCCATATACCTAAGAAAGATTTTGTTGTTGCTGAGTGCGCTATATACTCGGTGCATTATGATTGGCTATAAATTAGACAAAAAGTCTATTTGAATTCAAATAGAAAACAACTTAATTGCTTTGGTTTATATTTTTAATCTGGCATGAAACATAATTATAATTTAGAAGTAAGAGCTTTCAGTTGCTGATTTTGCCTGTTTGGAAGGATTTTGAGCTTGAAACGATTTCCAAACGTTGAATAGTGATATTGTACGCTTTTAAATGCACATACAAGGACTTAATTTTAAGTTATGCAGCAATTGTAACATAACCACTCTAACGTTATACGTTTGTACTGTACTGTACTGTACTGTACATTTTGCATTATCCTGTGAACATAATATGTAACAAACATAAAGTCATAAAGAGAGATTTGACGTCACAAAATCTACGCTACACAAAGAATAGTCCGTCAACATCACCACAATAGATTGATAGCTATAACTTCCGGTTACATAGGATTCAGCATTTGCTCAGTTCTTATATATTTTCCCAATACTGCTGTTTTGTAACTCTGAGACCACATGAGACATTGTTTTGTTTGCCAGTAATTCAGCGCCTCAGCCTTTTGTATTAATGAGTTCGTTCAATTTCAATGACAATTTAGAGCATTTTCGTACAATTGTCGTTGTAGTACTTTTATTTGCAGTAGCTAATGTGGACAGTTTTTCCAGAAACAGATGGGTTGCAAAACCTAGACATAAGCCATGTAAGCCAAACTAATCATTTTACCATTCTCAAACTGGAATTCACCAATCATTTTTTATGTTTGCAGTGAGCTGCTACGAGTGCTGGTATTGCCAATTTACTCAAGTTTCAATGCAAACGTGCAAATATCCGCCTACTAATTCACATGGAAATTCAGAGCTAACCTCAGCCTGCATGTCAATGGTTTCCAGGGACACTAAAATACTATATAATAAGTCCAATCCAGTAATACACCGGTATTGTCTCAACGGTATCAAGAGAGAAAAAATGGGATGCAGTGATATTATCTCTGAGGGAGGTACTCATTTTACTATTTGTTATTGCAATACGGACTTTTGTAACAACGTTTACATAAATAAATCCAGAGGATGAGCAATATTTTTATTTTTTAATACTTCTCACACAAATAATTTATGGGCTGCTATTAGTAACGTTGTCCATGTTTTTCTGAAGTCTTACTTTCTGTAACCTAGTTCCTCCTAATCTAACAAACCGCTGATCACGGTCAATGCGTCTATCCAAATAAGCCATCCATCTTTTTCTGTTATTATCAAAAAACTTGAGTGTGTTCTGATTTTCCGGATCCAGTAAACGTTTTATGGCATCGTTAAACAATCGAAATACTCCAGGAGCTATAATTTATAACAAACGGACGTTACCCCATTTTTGAATGTTTTTGTCATGAACTGATTAACTATTAAAATATTTATTATACCATTAACAACTATAATTTCTTCCCAGAAATCCGGATAGTGGTTTTCCATGCCGATAACAATGCGAAAAAATACTTGGAGACCTGAAACGCATTTACAATATGCATTGGCATTAAACCAAGCAAAACTCAACACAATAGACAGTTTTGGTTATGAGTGTATTTTTACAATTTGGACACGCATGCTGCATAAAACTGAATCCTTCCAAGTCCACAATAACCACTGCCTTAGCAACGGGATTGTCCGAGTCCCGAGATTTTATTATTCTGTTAACTAACTTTTCTTGAAAATAATCCATGTAGCGTAATACCCTTTGCATTTTGCCTTGTATTGCAGCACCACGAATATCCCACGTACCATAGCTGATTGTTCCCACTTGGAAATATCAAGCAGTCAGTATACTCAATTTCAAATTAGTAAAGTAGCAATTTTTATGAAATTAGTAAACTTACAAGGCAATCCCTTCTTATCTTCACCGTCAGTGCTTAGTGGATAATCCTCGCTAATATCACTAAAATCTTCTTTCAAAATGGTATTCATTCTGCTTTCCTGTCGCCATCGTAAATTCTAGGAAATAGTTACCTCATTATAATTTTCTTGGAATTATAGTATGTTTTGTAAAACAGCTTCATTTAAGTACCTCCAAAAGCATCTTCTCGGCATTATCAATATTATAGTTTCGAGCCTTGAGCCACCTTTGCAAATAGAAGTCACTTTGCATATAGTACTCAGGCAGTTTGTCTTGTACCCTTTCTCTAAGCTGAAAAGCAAACAAACATTATGTTTAAAACATATTAATTGGTTATTTAAGTACGTCATTAAATCGAATTTCTAAGCATGGTTAATAATTGCTCACTAGTTCCACTTTCTCTCTTTCGCTAATGGTAAGCAAGACCTCCTCTTGAGCCGCACAGTGGCAATACTCGACAGTTACAAGTGCCAGAAGACAAAATACTCGAAGAACTTTCCAATCCATGGTTTTGATAGACTTTTGAAACTATTTTATGTTGTGCTGAGTTGGTGCTTTAGAACCAAATTCCAAATTCAAACTGACATGGGTTCCGGTGAGAGGCAGCATTAGCGGAGTTTGATGCAATTGCTATATATGGTTTATGAATTCAATACATATATGGACTATCCAATTTATGGAATATTACGACTTTCTACTATTATGCATATTTGAAGTGAATATGCGGTAAGATAATTTGTAGAAATAAAACTTGTAGCGTTAGTCATTAAAACATAATTTATTGCTTACAACCAATTCATACTAGAAATATTCCCAGGACATACGTGCTTGTCTGTAAAAAGTAAACACGGAAAAGTTCTTTCATTTTTCTACAAACCTATTTCACAAAGTAAACTTTATGTGCATTTTTGCTTGTTTTAATATTCCTTTAATAAACTTTCTTTGAAATGCTCAGGATGACTCGTTGAAATTAGAATTTGCTGGAACATAGACTCCACTTTGAATTTCCGATGATGTGGCAATATAACTTTTAGAGGTGGATGGTTGATTGGGAGTTTGTAAACTTTGTGAAATGACCTTCGTTGACGTCAATGACTGTTGACTATATAGCTGGCTCCGTTTTCCTCCATGCGTAGCTATTGCAGCTTCGGCGCAGTTTTGAATTTCTGGTGTGAAGGTCAGCATTCGATTTCCTGAGCAGGTATTCGTTGCTGTGTTTCCTCCTTGCATTTTCCAACCTGTGTAATTATCCAGTGTATAATTTTTCTGGTTTGGCCATTCTAATGCTTTTATGTCCGTGTTTTGAAAACAGGCAGGGAAACCATCAGAGCGGCAGCGTACTGTAAAACCAGGTGGTTTATCCTCTTCTGAGGTATCGCTGGATATCAATTGATTATTTTCTGAGATTTCATATTTTATTTGTTCTAGTTTAATGGGTTTACTAGCCAAATCGGTTTGTACATTTTCAGCTTTAGGAGTATTCTCGCGTCGCCTTTTACTTTTACGTTTGTTTCTCTTCAGCAATGTCCATTTTCTGTTACACTGGCCTAAATGAGATTGAAACGGGCTAACTATTGAAAAATACTTTTTGCACAATTTGCATTGTTTTTTGTGCTCATCCTTTTCATAATCAACTGTTTTTGACATAAGAGCATTGTTAGGGCTACTATTGCAGTATTGCTGATAATTGTTTTGGTCTGAGATCACTGGGTCATATAACACCAACTGCTTGTCTGAAGCATCAATTTCCATTGTGTGCGTTGGTTCCCCGATTGTATCATTATAATATTCTGGCTCTTCAGAAGGATTAGGAGTTGGTATGTTCTCAGTGTGATGAGCTTTAACATGCTGCTCAATTGAATCAGCTTCATCTTTTGCATCATAACCTACACAAGAAATACATTTTTGAGATTCTCGAGAATATGTTTAAATCTGTAGTTTTATAAGACAGTAATTTACCGCAAATCCAACATATGTCAACAACGTTGTTGGTTTCCAATTCGGTGTGGTTTTGGTCTTGTGGAGAACAAATGCTCCAAGGGCTTGAAAATCCCCAACTGTTTTCCTGAACAACAAAATATGAAGTGTACATGCACAAAATATTTAGTAGAAAATTTATCTTAATTACCTCTGTATTTTTATAAAATTCAGGATTTGGCAATGGAGTATTCAGGTCCCCAAATAACATCTCTTTTTTATATTGCGCTTGGCTGATATAAAGCATAGTTATTAAAATACTGCAATTGCTAATTATACCTACATTTATTAGTAAAGCTTACATTTCCGTTTCAGTTTTAGATAATCCCTCTATTGTATCTTCGTCATTGCATTCTGCGAATATATTCTCAGAAATAGCATATGTTGCTAATGAATGCTCTTGGTTTATTTCATGATTTTTGGGTTGACATACGGTATTATGCTCATCGAATATATTTGGTTTGCACATTGGGTCAAAGTCGTGCACATCATTCTCTGCTTTGCGTTCATTTCGTTTGTTTAGGTTTGGTAGAATCGCCTCAAAATTCTCCTGTTTTATTTTAATTGAATTGTGCTCCATTTTGTTACATGAAGACATTTCTCCGTACGTCTCATGGAAAAACGTATCAACTTGAAAAGTCGGTGAGTTTTGCATATCAGCTTTATCTGCACTGCTTGACTCATCTTTGATTTTGACTTCTAAAACCATATGAATTGGCAATCTAAAAATTGATTAATATTAAATGAAGTAATTGTATATTTGCAAACCTGGAGGATGAACTTTATGTCGAATGCGATTTTCAATTTCCGTATATCCGTTGCTACGGTTGTGCTTGATTTTGGTATAATTTTCCGCGTTTTGCTCCTTTGTGACATTTTGTTTAATTTGATCTTGTACTCTTTTCGCCAGTTTTGCCAGTTCTTCCTCCAGCTTCAGGATTTCTTTGTATATCATCCAAACATCTGCAACGGTTTTGGAGCAATTTACACAAAACATGAACCATTCCGACGGGTGTAGATAGTTTTCTTCCTTATCACTCTTTGTAGTATGTCCTTCAACTTGTAACAATTCTACTAAATCTTCTGATTTTAAATGCAGTAGTTTTCTTGCTATTAGAACACTCCACAACTGCCGATTTAGTTCACAATTTTCCCTACTGCCATAAAACATGAACTCGTCTTGTTGTTGATAATATTCTGGTTTACTGTCATTATCGGAAATTGGTACAAGGTCTTGGCAAATTAGACACAGTCTATTTTCTAATTTAATGTTTGCTTCCATTTTTACAAAACTGTTTGAAACATGTTGACCATACAAATATATTCTATTAAAGTAAATTACCAAGCTTAACTTTGTATTACATTTTTAGCCCCTACCAAGCCCCTACCTTCTACATTTTTAGAACAAAGAATTATTTGCACCACTTGTCAGTACAAGTGATAAACTATGAATGCTTGTTTTCCATTGCACATTTTTAAAAGTTTGACAAATTTCTTAGAATTCGTGAATTATATGTTTATGACAAACACTTTGTGTACATAAAACTACATTAAGTGCATACATAAATAAATACATTGATATTGAATTCTTAGCCTAGTTCAATTATATTAACATATAATACTTATTTCTCCACAATTTGTAACCTGTAATGTTGAGCAGGTTGCTTCTTCTCCATTTGTCTTTTTGGCGCATTCAGAATTTCCATGTCGTCCTGATTCAATGCATGACGTCTTTTAAGTGTTGCATGCATACCAATATTGCAATATGACACCTTATTGTCATCATTTATTGCTTTTTGTTCAATTGTATGTTGGTCTTTGTACAGCTCTTGTTGTGTAGTTGGTGGCATTGGATTTAGCACACCCGGGAGACTTCCCAGTGGAAAATTTAGCGGTGGCAATGGTGGCAAGTCCGGATCTTCCAAGTCTATTACCTCAATAGGCTCTGGATTAGGTTTTGGTATGTCACGTTTCCTAGCAGGATTTGGTGCGGATAACAAACACTGCTTCAGTATTGAAAAGTTTGGTTCTGCTTTTGGAATTTCAATTTTTGGTTTGGGATTTGTGAGCCATGTACTATTATCTTTTGTAACGCTGGACATGGTGTTGGCCTTATTAACACTCGATAACGACAAGTGGTTACCATCGCTTTCTCCACTGCCCACTTTCTCTAATATGACGCGTGCACAATCCAACTCGATTTTCACCGCGAGTTGATTAGCTTCCCAAATTTTTAATTTAGCTTCCACTCGTTTGAACATGGACATCAATTCCATTTTAAATAGATCGATTTGTACCTTGCTTCGTCCGTTTTCCACTTTGCTGATAGCACTCTGAAACAGATTTTGTAATTGGCTTGTTTCCTCTCGTAGTTGCGATAGGGTTATTCCGGCACTAGTTTTACAAACGCTGGACTGACAAAGCTCTGCTTTAATTTGAGCAATTTCCGTTGCTTGGATACCAACTTGTTGGCGCAATCTGAATATTTCCTGAATGTATCGTAACTTTTCCTGCGTTAGCTGTATAATTCGATCAGACTGATCTAAAATCAAATCCCGTTCGTTACTCAACTGTAACGTTGTAATATCTGTACTGGCACTACTGCTTGGACTGTAGTGTCCAGAATCATTGCTGTTGTCACAATTAAGATAATTTCTTGTGTCGTCAACTATTTCCGGATTGCTTGCATGTAGCTTGTACGCTTCTTGGAGCAAAGACACTCTTCTTCTTTCCTTCACACTGGACATCTTAATGACTTGGGTTGACAAACCCGGCGTTCTCATTTGGTCAAGGCTGGCTTACGACTGTTTGACAAAACTGAATGTAACTTTGATAGCAGAACAAAGTAAACGTAGAGGCAGAACTGTGTAGCTACGGTTCCGTTGATAGCATGCTAGCTACTGGGTTGACAAAATATGGGTTGCGCTGGTGTTTTCACAAAACTGTTTAAAAATTCATGGCTAACCTCATTTTCCAGTAATGCAATAAACCAGCCAATATTGACAAACGTGTTCTTTGCTGTTAATAGTGTCCAAACTCCAAAACTTTCCTACAGAATTCTATATGGAGTAACGTTAGTTATTAAGGCAAAAACTTATTATGTTGTCATGAGTTTTTATCGCAACTAAAACACGGAACTGGTATTACTTGGCTAGATTATTTTGGGGAATTAGAATACTGACAAACAAAATAATGCCAAGGAAACGGCGCGTGTAAGTGCCTGAATGTTTATTTTATTGAGGGTAGCTGGGAACGTGGGCAGATTAAAATACCACTTACAGAAAAACAAGACAATTTTTGCGTTTTAAATAAATTATTTTTTATTAAATGTTGTAATAAATATGCAAATAAGTTTTGTGACGTGCACTGAAATTGAAGTTTTTTTTAAATTAAAGAAATGTTCCAATTTTACGAAAATTGACAATTTTTTATTTAAATTGTTTGGTCAACTTTAACTTTACCAAACTTCAAGTGTATTTTTGTAAAATAGTTTAAAATTTGTTCTTAAATCTGTGCTTATTTTATTGCAAGTTGTAACTAAGCACCATAAAGGAAAATACTATGACAACGCTGACTTCAACTGGGCTTTAATAAAATTTGATACTACACTGCACTGCATCTACTGAAGCATAACGATGACATAATCGATTTACAATTTATATAAACTCAAATTGCATAAACCTAGATTGTCAAATAGTTTTTGTTATTAAAAGTTCTACCAGTGTAATCCAGGAAGCGTGTAATTACTTTAAAGGAATGGAATGATGCTACACGTTTAACTTATTACTTATTCACACATACACTCTTAGAACTTTTAATGAAGTTATTTCATTACCAAACAAGGTTAAACAATATAACTGTTCAAAATTTGATAGCAGTTGCTTTGCATTCTTGTAGCTTTTATATAATATGAATACATGAAATCGTTTGGAATGACTAGCACGGGTAGATGTTATATGTTAACCTTTTTAAAGATTTAATTACTTAGTCATAAAACACATATGCACGAAGGTTTTTAAATGTTAACATAGCCTCAAGAATACCGACACAAAAATCACATAAATTAATTAAATTGTGATTAAAATTAGTAACCTAAAAATCCTTCTACAGATGTTGTTGGAATTTATTACTTGGTTTCAGTAGTTCAGCTTATAAAATGCTTACAACTAAAACAATTTAAATTTGCTCCTGCTGACATTGATATCTATCCAACCGCTTGCTTCCGAATCAAAACTGCAAATAATTTAGTGTGTTTATCTGCAACAACACGAGTTCCTCATATTGACTTTTCCACAATTTTTCAGGATACATGTGGCATAAAGCTGCTTAAATCTTTAAATATCCTGAGGGCAAAGAGGACAAACGATGCTGACGTTCAAGAATGTAGATTAAATATTAACATGTTTTGATATTAAACACAACAACAATCGTTTGGACACGTATACAGTAGTGTAGATAAGAGAAGTTGGAGAAAAATTTATATTTAAAATTTATAATATTATTGATGTTTTCATTTTAGACATGACGTAGTGTTTGTGACCATAACTAAAAATATTTTTCTTTTGTTTTTCAAGAGTCGTCCAATTAAACAGTTCCAATATCAGGGCATTTAATGAGGATTTTTGCACGGCTTTCTCCGCTTTCTTTTGGGTGCTTTCTCCTGGATAGCGTTATACTGTTCAAAGAGCATGCTTTGCGATGAAACATTATGGTAACTGAAATTCGACAACTGAGCAGAATTAATATTTCTGAAAGTTGATTGTTCAGTCGAAAGATTAAATCCAGAAGGCCACATGTTTTGACCTCCAATATCTTGCGTGACAGAACCAAGCTGATTATAATTTAATGCAAGGTTTGATGTTGGAATTGGTAATGTGCTTTGAAGGTGGCCTTCCCATTGTTCCGTTCCGGCAGAAGCATGCACCAAACTCCCAGCATTATTTGAATTGACAGTCTCCAGATTTATATCAGCACACGTATTGCTTGGCACTAATGCCATACTATTATTTTCCTTACTGTATTGCGAGGTGATTCCTTCCAACACAGCACGAGCATCATCCAATTCCTTTTTTAATTGGTACTGATCTTGTTCCCAGGTTTTTAGTTTCTCTTCGGCGTTTACGAATACACCAACAAGAAACGATTTAAAGTTTGTCAAGCCAAATTTTTCAAGTTCCGTATCTTGCTTAACTTTATCCAAAATTGGATCAAACATTTGAAGCAGCGCATGTAATTCCATTCTCAGTGCGTTTACACTAGAATTGTCTTGACATATTTGCACTTTTTCTGCTTTCAGTTGCTTAATTGTATTTGCCTGTTGTTTAATATGCGTTTTCAAGATTTCGATTTCCATCACATATTGTGTGTTCAGATTGTCAAGTTGCTCCAGATAATTAGAATTTGTAGTCGTAAGCTGCATTTGCCCACCTCCAGCACTGTCGCTTTCCGGACTTGCATGACCGGAGTCAACACTAGCAGGTTGTGGTTGTGATTGGGTGTCATTGTCTGGTTCTTCATTGTCAGAAACTGTAATAACTTCCCGTATTACAATGTCAGACGGAAGTTTGGCAAGCTCATCCATTACTGAGCACTATTAACTAAAGTTGCTTTCTTTCCAAATGCCTGAATCAAACTGGAAAAGGATGTCAATAAAGCACAATGTGAAAGTTGCGTAGGTACCTAAGCAGCTAAGTCGAGCTCGAGTTCTCCTTGTCAGCACACTTGGCTACGTAGGAAGCTGACAGGTAATTTTCATTATGAATTAATATGCAACCTAGTTTTGGAATTGCAAAACACACAAAATTTACGTTTATTGCTTTATTAAATAAAGAAAGACTTTCAAAGCTTGTGTATGAATCTAGTGCAGGATAAACAGCAACAGTAAAATTAATAACTTACACAACAGTCTTTCGAAAGGTGTTTCTATGGTAATATTTGTTGCCGAAGAAAACTTATGCTAGTCAAATACAGGAAACCAATGAATTGAGACTGAAATTGTCATAAGATTGACAGCTTTACTTTGACATTTTGGAAGCTTAAAACTACACAATAATTAATTACTGACTTCAAAGGGATTCCCTAAAAAGAACACTACTTTTGCGGAGAAGTAATTAACGAAAAACTTAACCCCGGCAACTTTCACTTTAAAGCTGATTGCATACTATACAAAGAATTTTGTCTTGCTCTAGTCGTCACGAGTATTATTGAATTTCAAATGTTAAACAAAATTTATGTGTTGTGTTAATATAAAATTGGTTTTATTTTACGTGACAGAAACTTGGAAGATTAGTGTCAAAGAACGTTCCCCCAAGACTCTTGTGACAAGATTGTAATTTTAGTGAGCTACACAATTTCAATGTATAAAATAAATATCAAACACTGAAAATGGCTGTCGACAATGCTGCCATACTTAATCCATACATTAAATATAATATTGTTTTATGACAAACAGCAAAGTTTATTTTTTATTTTACCATAGCAAAACCTGTTGAAGATTTAAAGTTTTATATAATTATTCAAGAAAAACACTTCAATTCATGTCAACAGAAAATAAAAGGATTTCGCAAAACTACAAATTAGAAAAATTCTTACATGAAGGCACATACTAGAGCTCTCAAAATTTTGTTTTACTTTGTTTTAATTGTCATTAGTGATGATTGAAGCGGTGAAACATACGAATAGTCAAACCAAAATAAGAGAGTGCTTAAACAATTATTGAGTTCACTAGGCATTCTCGTCGGAACTTCAACGTAATAAGTAGATGACCACTTACACAAAATTTTCTCATGTGTCTAAAATCCCCACCTTTGTACTATATAAAGTTTATTCGCCCATGTCAACATGCAGTTTCAAATGAAATTTCGAAGCACTGACTTTATTACGTAGCTGAGATAGTGAAGCTAGTATATTGGATTTGTCATATCGTCTGTCTGTCTTTGAACACGAAACAAGTCAGACGCTTTGAACACCAAGTTTAGTTTGGAGTGATTCATTGGGCAATGACAAAAAACTCAACTGATTTTAAACTCGTTTTGGACATTCCATGTGGTAATATGGTATGGTAAATCCCAGTAAGATAAGGTGAATCAGAGAATCAGACAGACAGATAATCAACTTGGCTCAGCTACGTATTTGAAATGATCTTACAATCTGTTTATTATTAAATCGTGCCAAACTATACAGGGTTTGTAAATAAATAAATAGGAGTTGTGGTTTAATAAATTTCATTTATTTGCCCATTCTACAGTGAAAGTTGGGTTATGTAAACTGTTTTCGACATTTTCCAAACATGTTTTCCAAATTGAAATAATATACTTGCAAATAGGCTGTGATAATCAACTTATCTGTTATTACTATAAATGTTTTGTGACAGCAACCTACTTTTGCCGTTTTGATCGATAGATATATGTTATGTAAATGATTTTCAATTATTATAAGATATGATGCATGACTCATTGCATTACATTTATTAATATTAAATTCAACAAACAAATTTTGTATAACCATTTCCAATTTTTGCTTAACCCTGCCATGTATTCTGTTTAGCGTTTAGGCTGCTTCCGTACCACATAAGAACGTTTGAAACATACAAAATTACAGAATTTAAGTAGTTTAAAGTAATTTCTTGATCCAGTATTCCAAACTCCCCCACTTTAATCAAAATTGGGGAACAGCTTTTATGCAATCTTGAATAGTATCCACCTCTATGCGATGTCACATCCATTTTCCACGTTTTATTCACCAACGTTTCCGTAACATTGTACGCTAAGCAGCCGCAGTATAGTACAAACAGAGCCAGTAAGAACGTAACTGTGGTAACAAATCCGGAAAAGGAAGCATTCAACATGTTTCCCGTTTTTATGCTCAATACGCTAAAACATGTACCAGCTACCAACGTAATAAATATCACAGCTAGATAAGCACTAAGTAAAGGCTTTGTGTATTCTTGCAGTTCTACCATGCACACACACAACTCTCTATACAATTTTACAGATGAAAATGAAAATTTTCTACAAACTCTGGCAACTTTGTTAACGCAATTTAAAACTCCAACACATACATCGATAATAGCTATTGTAATGGTTTTTTGATTGGTCACTACAACTTGAGCACAAATTGTTGATGTGATTATTCTAACAAACAGAAATAAAATATTGTCACATTCTTGCCTTGTCAAGGAATAATATGCAACGTACATTGGATCGCGTCTAAAATAAACACCGCATAATGGTGCAATAAGAGCAATTATGGGATAGGAGATTGCAATTTGTAGAATTGTTGAACCAATTAAGTCTTTGTCCGGCGCAGATTTTAACAGTTTAATTAATTCAAGTTTTATGGATGCTTTGCGAGCATCTCTTCTAGTAGCCTTGTCAAGTCTTGATTCCAGCTTGTGAAACCAGTCAAGACCGAGAACAAAGCTTTTTCCATTTAAGTACAGGGAAATATCTATTACTGAAGCAAGATTTATCAGTTGAGTACACACAACCGCAGGAAACATTTGTGATGTTGTAAGTAGTCCAGGATGAAGTATGCTTTGGATTATAATAAGATTACAAATTGGTAGAAATACGCCTAGTATAAGCACTAGACATTTGAAATATCTATGAAGTCGAGTTTTGTCAAAATCCCAAAGTAACACCCATTTTTTGCTTTTCAGATGCCAGTAGAGTATGTATGGAACACCAGTAAAATCAGTGATTTTTTGGTTTATTAGTAAACCTAGAAAAATTAAAGGAGTAGACATTTTGTTTCCTTATGAAGCACAACTTCATGCTAAAAATAACGATAACTGCAATGTATGCTATGTTTTATAAACTATGCTTTAAAATTGGAAATTTGGTTTTATTAATTTGATGTTTTCCATTTAGCAACTAATATGTTTTTATCTGTGCATATTGATTGCACATTTTCCACTGGTCCCAAGTTCATAAACATGGCCAAACTAATTTACAATGACATTCCAGGAAAAAACCAATTTATCCAGAAATTAAATTTTTCAAACAAATTAAAATCCGTAATATTATTGTTGTAGCATATGTATATTTTGGAAACTTAAGTTTTAACAAATTAAATACGAGTTAAAATAAATTGAAAATGAAAACGTTTTTAAAAAATACTCAAAACTTTCTTCTGGTTTCTTTTTTTGAATTTGACAGAATGTTATCTATTATGCTCAGTTATAGACAGCATTATAACAAATGCTTCCACAGTTACCACCGCGACAGCAACACTTTTTGGCAGCATCCTTACAATCAGCATCAGAATGGCATGTGTCATTGCAGGTTGGGCAAATGGCGTTTGTTTGAGCTGCTGGGCAACTTCCAGAATTTGCTGAT
>CM056169.1:25166486-25202357 GCA_029691765.1 Entomobrya proxima
TACAACTACATAACCTCGCGCGATAATAAATAAGCAATAGCAATCCTAATAGTAGCATAGCTTCAAATTTATACGCGTAATAAAACCAATTTTTTATCCAGCACAAAGTACCTTTAAAAGTAGCAATCATTAGACTAGAAACATCCCAATTTTTCAATTATTATTAATATTTTATTATACCTAGTGTCTCAAACATAGTTGCTGGCGCCAATATAACTATTTAAAATATTGACAATATATTAACGCCTAAAACAATGATATTAGGGTACTACGAGTGTAGTGATTTTGAAACTTTTATCAGTATACTGCAGATTGGTGAGTATTGCTATTTTCTTATAAGTCCAGCTTTAAAACGAAGTGGAGAGCTTGGTTGTACTCTAGTTTGTACAAATACGCTTTTGCTACTTGTCTGTACACATCCAAATAGTGACAACCTTTCAAAAATAAAGTTATATTCCTAATGAAGTGTTAATTTCCATTTTTGGTCTCGGCAGTCAAAAAGGTGTTACAATACAACTGTTCAAAACAATCACAATTTTTAAATATTTAAAATGAAATTGAATTCAGTTGTGCGTGAGCATTTTCGTTACGTGTTTGCTACATTTCATTACTTTGTAATCAACGCTGATCACCAAGCTGACTCTAATCCCAATTCACTGACTACTTTGTTATCCAGTCTTAATCCAAAAAATTTTACTCGGTCGTATTTTCACTTTCCAGATGCCCATTTGAACAGCGTGTTATCACTTGAACTGCATCTTCGTCAACTTACAATTTTTCATAGTTTTGAACTATATTCTAATTGGACCATTAAAGATGCTTTTAAATTTACCCAGCCTGAGCATATTATTGTGTCATTGCTGAAAAATAAAACATTAAATGCAAATTCAAAATATAGCCAGCGTAGCTTTTCAGCCTTGCATTATTTCGGTTACAGCCACAGAGAACTCTACGTATTTATTTCAGCGTCAGCAACTTTACACATTTCCAAAATTTTACCAAACCAACTTGAAACAGTTTCCAGTGCTGTACTTGTTATGTATCCGAACAAACCGTACTTATCATTTAAAAAAGACTCACATTTAAAATTCTATGCATTATGTAACAACGTTTGCTCAAATAATCATATCACTCCCGCTGATTTTCTAAGCGGCCCTACATATATACACAAAAAGTTATTTTGGAACTGGAATGGAAATATTGTTAAAGCCTCAGTAGCCGTACCCAGACAGGAGTACTTTCACAAATACAACGCATCTAAAGATCGAACCGATTGTCTAAAACTTATTCACAAGTCAACAGATGCAGCATATTGTAATAGCGTATTAATGTCGACTCTAGTTTTGGGAAAGGTTCATAATATAACATTGGACATACATAACGCGTTTCATATTAATGAAAGGATATATTTTGAAAAAACAAAAAAGCAGTATATTGAAGCTGTCATTCAATTTTCTAATCTCGATAAACTTTCTCTAGAAATGCGGGCCAAGCTAGCTTTCTCCCACTTTGCAACATCATATCCGGTATATTGTAAGAATAGACGAAATCCGTCTGCGTTTACGGAATGTATATTAACTTGGGTGTTACCGTTTGAAATTTCTACATGGATTTTTGTTATTTCTACTTTAGTAGCCTTTGCGTTGGTAATTAACAAAATTGTCAACTCAGTTTGTTTTACTATTAACTCGTTTGTTAAAGCTATCAGCGTTACCGTCGTTAGCCTATTGAGACAAGTTAGTAATTCTAATAAGAATTCCCTTTATTCCACAATCGCTGCCTTGGCCCTATTTACCAGTATTTTGTACGAAAATTCACTGACTGGATATGTTGTTAGTCAACCGGATTCAATATTGTTTAAAACCATTAAAGATGCCTTAGACAAGGGGTACACCTTTCTTATTTACAAAGAATCGGTGCATAGCGAATCACCACGCAAATTCTTTGAACCAGACTTTCGGCTGTATAAACTACTTTCTTACTTGAATACAGGTATTACAGTATTCCGTTCTCGGCACGATATGACTTCACATAAATTTTTTACATCTAGGTTCCTAGAACCTGTCGAGGAGAGCAGTGTTAAAGAAAGAAAAGCTGCATATGAAAAGTTCCTACGATACTCAAAGTTTGCTTCGCAACAATGTTATCATATACCTCAGCCAATGTTCACAGCGCCGAGTTTCTTTGAAATTGGTATGCAAAACAAGTATTGGATTCAGCAAACTGTACGCCGAATAAGTGAAAGCGGACTGAATATTCACTGGAGTCGATGGTCCGATTGGATATTTCTAATTTTTAAATTTAGAGCTGTAGAAAGATTTGAAGGTAGAAAATTCAACAAGAATGATTATATTACTTTTCCAAAGTTGATTCCGGTGTTGCTAATTTGTGCAACGATTCTAGCAATATCATTTGCAGTATTTCTTTATGAATTAAAGCTGAATTACCTGATGTTCTCAAAGTTTATGTGTGCATCACAAACACCCAAAACTTTGAACACTACAAAAATTTTCGTTGTATCACCTAGAAGTAATTCAATAAAATAAAATGTTTAACAAGTTAAAAGTGTCAAAAACTTAAATTAAAAATGTTTTGAACATAATTTTTAAAACCTCGTGCTGATGTTATGCGAAATATATCATAACAAATTTAAAGTATTGTTAATGCTAGTACTTATTGTTTGCTTGAACATTGTATTAAACTGCAAGATACTAAACAACTGGTATAAAATAACATGTTGTTTTCTGTTTTTGGTGTACTATGTACTAATGACATAAAAGCCTATAAATAGTAAAACATTGCCTCATAATTTTATGACTTAGTAATTTTGCTTTTGCGTATAGGTTTAAATTAATTTTAATGTATCATTTACTTAAAGTTAAGGATATACTATGACAGCCTTAAAAGACACGCGCAATTTAAACCTCCGATGGTAAGTGACTAGTAGAAATAGTAATACTGTTACTAGCATATTTTCATAATGACAATAAATTACTATGCACCAGTTTCAATACATTCACATCAGTCAGTTTATGAAACGTCAACAGCATTATTAGCTCGCCGGCTTGTAGAGGATCTTCTTATTAAGATGTAGTGTGTCCGTCTGTCTGTTTGTCCGGGTGTTCGTCTAGGTACTTTATTTTAGTAGGCTCTAAACCAGCAAAAATAAGCTTTTAACCAGACAAAATGGGCTCTTGTGTTATAAACAGGGATGTGTTGGAGTCATTTTTACATTTTTATCGGTTTTAACAGTGAGCATATATTATATGGTTTACCATTGACTGGCTAACTTCATCGGCAGGCTTGAACAAGCTAGTAAAGCATAAGAAATTGTAGCATTACTCGATTCCGGATAACCAGATGTATCTTAAGCTTGGCTTATATTTATTTGCATATTCATATTTTTGCGAATATAATTATCTTCTTTTCTTTTGTAGTATGTAAGTTTTATATTTAACAACATTCATAATCAGTAATGTCAAACTCAATTCAACACCAGTTAGTAGCTGCATGTTTTTGGACAGTCAGACAAACAGGAATGCATACTGATCCCATACCAGCGAATATTAAAAAATACACTTGATTTGAAACATGAATCAATTATAGCTTGCAACATAACATGTTTTTGTTGCGTAATTAAATAATTCAAACGAATTTTATAACAATTGAGCTGAAAACATATTTATTAACCTTAAGCCTTTGGTTTAAATAAATATGCAGCTTATTGTTGTGTGTAACAAAGGACACAACTTGAAAGTTCAGCATACATTGCAAAAAATCACTTTAGAAAAATATTACGTATAACTTTATAATAATTCTATACAAATGCATTTGTCCATACATATATGCTGTTATATGTATATACAATTAGAAAAAATTATTCAATTTAATTTAAATGCTATTTAAATCAGTGATGGGCGTTTGAAAACCACTCAACTCACACTCACTCACGCAAGTAGTCAGACCTTTACCACTCACTCCACTCACAACTCATGAACCCAAAAATTTTGACCACTCACTCCACTCACCACTCATGAACCCAAAAATTTTGACCACTCACTCCACTCACCACTCATTCCTCAAACATTTTGGCCACTCCACTCATGACCACTCATCTCATCATTCATTAGCTCAAAATATCGTAATTTTCTGGCAAAATTGACGTCAGAACTTGATTTTTAAAGTAATAGTAAGCCCCAAAATCTTGATCTTAAGCCAAAAATTGCGTTTTAAAACAAAAATATGCAAATGTTTCCAAAAAATAACACGATTTAACGGTAAATTTTGAAAAAATTGAGCCTCTTACTCCTATTTTTAGAATTATTTCAACCACTCACTCCACTCACCACTCATGGACCCAAAAATTTTGACCACTCACTCCACTCACCACTCATGACCCTGAAAAAAGGCTTCCCTCCACTCACTCATACCACTCACACTCACCACTCGTGAGTGAGTGGGCCCATCACTGATTTAAATTACTTCCGTTTCAAATCATATAGCAGCCTAGGTAATAAAATTAGGTAATAGGTCTATTGATAGCATAGTTTCGTTGGAGAAAGTTTTGATTCTTTTGATTTTATGCTATTACTAACCACTAATTTTACCTGGTTAACACATAAACAGTATGTAGCATTAAGCATTACAGTAAGCACCAGTTTTCTTTACTAGCGGCTTTACATTACGCCTAAACAAACAGGGCATTTTCCAATTTTACGCACAGTTTTAGAAAATTTCAACAAAAAAAACTCAAAATGACTACACCACTAGTTTGGAAATCTATTGAAATTGCCAATTGGGTGTTTTACCAAACGCTCCGACATGAAATGCCTGTGCATTTGGATGGTATTAAGAGAAAGTTTGTTTTAAATAAGCGTAAAGAAGAAAATTACTTGTTCTTTCGAGACAATCTTATTTCCTTTTTTGGTGCATTCTGTCTTAACAGTGTCATAATTTTAGAAAGTGTGGTATTAAAAAATCAAGTGCTACCACTACCCGTCATAATGTTGTACGGCGCATTTATTTGCCTGGACTTTTTCCTAATTTGTTCAACAACCACAATTTTATTTTCAGCACAAACTCTTTGTATGCAATTTTTTAATAATTTGGTTAGTCTGAATGATAAACTAGATTGCAAAAAACTATCACACAAGTTAAAATCTCAGGATACATGGGAATTACTTTTGATAGGTAAGAATTTAATAACATACGTACTTTAAACTAACCTGAATGCAAAAAGAGGTTTTATGTTATATTTCAGAAATAAATAATTGGCGTTACAATCGCAAATACGACTTGAACGGAATTATGTTTCTAACAGTGATAGTTTCTATGACTGGATTTATAATGGGGGCCATTCCGTTTTGCATATTTGCTAAAATGGATACTCCTTATCTTGTACTGTGTTGGCATTTTCCAGCTTCCGTGAAATTCTCGTTCATAACATTGCCAATATTTCTATTAAGATACACTTGGATGCAATGGTGGGCACTGCTAAGATTACGTCTATTATTTCTTTTAATTCCATCTGCATTATTGTCACTTCAATTTATTACCAGTATATTAGGGAAGCTTAAAACACAAACGTTGTCAGCTAATGCGATTTCTCTATATTTGGAGTTACAGTGTACAAATCAGATAACCATGACCATTTTAAAAATAATTAGTACTGCATCAATGACAGGTGCGTTGTTAATACTTGTTGTATTCAATTCAATTGTTTTCTTACCCTGGAAATATTTGTCACACGTGATTTATATGTTTATAATAATTTTGATAATTTTTGTGTACGTCATGCTGTTCAAAATGATATCGTTGTTAGCAGAAGTTGACAGGTTGGCTGTTGAAGTGATTAAAAGGTGGAAGTCAAATGCAGTTAGATTTATATTTAAAAGAAGATATTATATCAGGAAAGTTAACGCCTTACAGTCTATTGTAATTTACTACGCTTTGACAAAATTTGACAGCAATACTAAACGCAACTTTTTCTCGAGATCTTTGGAGTGGTCAATCAATTTAACCTTAGCACTAAAACGAATATTGTAAAACTTCTCCTACATTTAAATGAATTAAGTATTTTCTCTTCCAATTTGATCACTTGTAATAATTTTGAAATGTGGCTTTCTTAATGCAGTAATAATCCAAAAGTTATGAATTGTTCATATATATTATGGTTTGAAATAAAAATTCTTTTTGTACAAATACAATCGATATGAAAAAACTAGATCATTATAGTTTCTATTAGTACGTTTAGGCATCTCATCACGTATATTTGGATAAAGTTTCTAACAAATCTAAGATGAATTATAAATTTCCATAGACGGGCGTCACGCCCGCATAACTAATGACGACAGTTTTATAATGATTTCCACTGACTATTATTTTTGATAATTGGTTTTATTGTTAAGACGAATAAATGAGTTTTAATGGGTACTACTAACTTTTACGTAATGTCATGAATAAATTAGTTACATAACGTTTACTAATCATCTTGAGTGGCAATGTAGTATATTGTATAACACCAATTAATTACACAATTGACTAAACGCATTCTTACTGTGTGAACAACTAAATCAAGAAAAATTCCAATTGAAGCTTTCTTATTATAATTATGCCAGTTTTGGTATAAGTCCTTGTTAATAAATAATTTGAAATGATTAGACTTCCTACATGCACAGTAGGAATAGTTTTTCTTGCCATAATACCATGGATGCAGGAATTCCATGAAGTTAATTCCCAGCCACAGGACTCCGAGATTCCGCAAAGTAAGTTTAAACTAAATGCTTTAGAAGTTACATTGTTTAAAATCTCTTTCAAAATATGTTTAACTTTTCCATATATTTTGTTTTAGCGATGATGGGCAACTCACCAGATTTTATACGTAACTTCAAATTTTGAATCACTTTCTCCATATGAACTTTAAAAAAATATAATATGTATGCTATATGCTATTTTATATTTATAGTAAATCTGGAAGAAGATGCGTGTGACGGACCTTGTAGCTCTTGGAAGGACCCATTACCTCTGATAAGACGAAAGAGAGAAACGTCACCCAAGTTGGATCCAGGATATAATACAAGAATGATACAAGGACTAGGTCCGGGTTATAAAGACCGTCCCTTAGATCCGGGTTTTAATGTTAATCCAAAGGAACGTCCCGCAAACTCTAAAGTGCGACGCATATACCCTAGCGACGGCCAGGATATGGATATAGATTCGGGATATGAACCGGAGATAGATGTCCCGACAAATGAGCAAGAAGGTGGTGTTGATCAGGGATATGAAGTAGACACTAATCCAAAATATCGCTCATTTGCGGCTCTTTCGGGTTCAGATGGGAAAACGTGGAGTACTGGTTTTGCGGAATCTAAACCGGGTTCAAAAGGAAAAACATGGAGTACCGGTTTTGCTGAATCTAAGCCTGGTAGTGCCATAAATCTACTTCCTGTTGGCAAGGTTCCTGGTAGACAAGGCGGTAACAAATGGCAACGACCCAGCTATCCGAGACCAGAAGAACCTGCTTTTGGTAAAGTTAGAAACAAACGAACACAAACATGGGCCACATTTCCATCTACAATTCCTAGCAAAAGTGTGAAGCTACCCCCTGGATTTGAAAGACCAGTGCCATATTTGCCTGGGTGGCCCCCTGGATGGGGGCATCGAGGTGTGAAGCTGCCACCTGGGCAATTTATACCAGGGAGCGTAAAATTACCTACCGGAAGAAGTTTTGGAGACACTAGACCAGGCCTGAAGCTACCTCCTGGAATGTTTAAATTACCACCAGGGATGTTTAAGCTACCACCTGGAATCGGACAACCTAGAAGAGGAAGATATGGATCAGGCCTCAAGCTACCGCCGGGAATGGTCAAGTTGCCACCGGGAATGTTCAAGTTGCCACCGGGAATGTTCAAGCTACCACCAGGAATTGGACAACCTAGAACAGGTAGACACAGACAAGGTTTCAAGCTGCCACCGGGAATGGTGAAGCTACCACCAGGAATGGTAAAGCTCCCACCGGGAATGGTCAAGCTCCCACCGGGAATGGTCAAGTTACCACCGGGAATGGTAAAGCTGCCACCGGGAATGGTAAAGCTCCCACCAGGACAACCTAGATTAGGTGGCCCAAAACTACCGGTAGGATATGAACAAAATGGAGACTACGAATATTAATAAGAATCTTGAATAATGTACAAATATAAACGATAACAAATTAAATTCTTTCTTTAATAAAACATCATACATTATATTTTGTTCAAAATTACTTTCTTTGTATTTACAACATTTTAAACTTTTTTGTATATAAAAATCATTCTGGCAAAGTATAAATAACTCCACAACCAAGACTTAACGAATAAAGCGTTTTTACTTGGTATAAATGTTTGCCATTTAAAGTTCTAATTCCATTATACCTTCTCTTTTTGCAATTTTGCCAAATATCTGTGCAGTTTGTTTTGCAATAGACCTATACCTCACAAAGACAATACAAAGTACTTACAAGGCTATTTTAAATATCATCACGCGCTGTAAGCACTCCATCTATGTTTATTAAATCTGTAGAGCTGAGAGCTATCAATTTTGATACCTTTAGAATATTTAAAACTTTTAAAACCAAACATAAATGATACAATATTCACTTATTTGACTCATATATAGATAAACTCAAACTCCTATAGCCAATGCATTAATAAATTCTACTATGAACGCTACAATTTTGTATACCGTAGTCAAAGGTAACAATGGAATAATTCTTTTGTATTAGCTCATTCAAATTTTCAGGTCAACCTGGAGTAACAGATTTGGCTAAGAATGAAAACATTGTATCTTTGTAAAAGTGGCTAAGAAAAACATACTCATAAACTCATAAATATGTTTGCTTGATAGCAAAAATATTTGCGTGATAATATATTTCCTTCATTTTATTCTATTCTATAATGTCACTCATTAAATTTTCTATTCGCAACGTTTTGAAAAATGTTACATTTACCTCAGTATTACCACTTGGTGTAGTTACTTATTTGGTGGTTATAGCGTTTAAAATAAACAAGTAAATGCGTTCGTAGAAAAATACTCAAACAAATTGGAAAAACAAGAAATACTCACGCATTTGTTTGTCTGTCCTTAAGGTCATTTTGGCTAAATTGATTTTTTGTAACAAATTGTGTGAAAAAATCATTATGTAAATAATCATTAACTGAAAATGCTAATTTGTTTTTATGAATGAAATTTGTTTTGAAAACTTTTGTTGAGCTTTATCGCGAAAACAAAAATGAATGCAAGCTGAAACGTAATGTCAGTAATGTGTAATGATACCTCAACTAATGCGCTATAAAATATAATATAAAACGAGCAGTCAAATTTATGTAAAACAAAACCCCGTTCCAACATACTTATTTAATACTTATTCTGTATTTAAAATTTATTTAAACATAATATCATTTGTTTACTTGTTTAATAATAATACCTACGCCGCCTACATATCCGCTCAAATACACATATTGTTAAAGCCAATAAAAGATATATTCCGTGTACTATAAAAACAGTACTTAGTCGTTCTATCGATAATGGTGTTTCTAACATTTCAAAAGAATTCCCTTTTAGAGCTCCCATTGAAACTGCATGAATTATGCTTCTGTTTAAAGGATTATTGTCAAAAAGCATACTTAGGTCGTAATGTAGTTCAGTTAATAAGCTTTTATACTTTATAATCTTTTCTTGTTCCATAAGTTTCTCATATATGCCTGACTCATAAAGCTTCGATAATGCATTTACAAAAATAGGATGAAAAAAGTTCTGGCGCACATTCCATGGAACAATTAATGTGTATCCTGGAAAGATTCTTAGGGAAGAAGACACACACATTGGAAAAAAAGATGCCAAAACCCATGTTAGTATATTGGTAACTTGTAAACTGTCAATTATTACTAACTCGCATGGATTTAGTTCATTTTCTTCAAATCCTGAAACACTTTTACTCACATTGTGTTTAGAAATGTATAACTCAAATGCAAAGTTAGACCACCCACTGCTATAAAACTTAACTTTTGATTGAAGCAAGTTGTACGTTTCTTTTAGACTTGGTACATCTCCATATAAAGTCATCAGTACACGCTCCTTCAGAATTGAAAATACGTTGAAATCATTTGTAGCGTAGTCTAAAGTCACAAACGAATAATTTTCTCGTGTTGCTTCCTTTAGAGTTTCAGGCCAGGATGGAACAATGAATTTCGTGAGATACGCGTACATTGTTCCTTTATAAAACTGCACAACAAAAAACAACATAAAAAGCCAACATGTCCATGGTAACGCAAGTTTTTGAAAACACTTTAAAGTTCCCTTAGTGGTTGGTTGATCAATTATTGTAGCAATAATTGCCAACAGCGTTTTCATAAAGTTATTTATCCTCGTTATGATCGTTATAACGCAATACACTACCAGAGACAGTAACAGCAACATCCATGTTAAGACATCAAAAGGCTCAAGAAAAAAGAATGTGTGACGGCCCGGCTTTCTGAGAATTACTGCAAAATGGAAATGCTGAAAACTGACAGCGTGAGGAATCCACTCGGATCTTTGTATTAGCTTATATCGTTTGTAGGCTATGTTAACTCTACTAATAAATCTTCCAAACTCAACCACACCATAAGGATTTGAAGGGTTGTTAGACTTGGACGGGATAAATGAATAATTATACTTTTGTGATAGCATTACGTGCATACAAAGACTTAGTTTAGGAACAAACCATTGCAATGGTTTCTTTCCTGCGAAGCCGTTACAATTTATCCAATTTAAAATATGGACATTATCCCCGTCTAAATCTCCGTCAATATAAATTCCATGTAAATTTGAGTGAAGATTTTTCCAAATGCTGTTAAACGTGGATAAATTACTCACATTGTTGAATGTTAGCCGTTGCAGATATTTCATTTCTTTGCAGCTCAAACATATTAGACTAATGCTAAGAAAGTCATTGATGTAAAACATCAGTCCCTTTGTAAATGTAATTGGCAAGTTTTCCATAAAGCTGGAAGTATGAAAGTTGCCCACTGCTTTGGCAAAGAAAACAAAAACGTCTGGACTTTCTCCAGATTTTTCAGCTTGAAAAATTTCATAATACACTCCTTTCTTGGCTAATAACTTTTCTTGTGTTATGAAATAGGCGTGGATGTAACAAATTATGTGTCGTCGCCACTTATTATGATTAACTTGTATAGGGTCCATTAAGGACAAATTAGAAAACTCGAAATCATTTACTTGCAAAGAAATAGCATTTGGTAATGCTATTAACTGACAAAATATGTCATGAAAACGTTTACTGATAAAATATTTAATGTGGCACTGATTAAAACCTTGAAAAAATGAACCTACTGCACCTAATTTAGTTTCTGAACATGATTTCAAATTATTATCTTGAAATTGGGCATTTTGAAATGATAAAGTTAGTAAAATGATTTTTAAAATATACATTTGGAATTTATAGACAGGTTTTGGCTTTACATAGAATAATATATTAAATAATTTCGATTTTAATCCACACTCCGCATTGTAACTTAAAAATCAATTCAAAAGTGTTTAGTGTCTATTTATTTTGTGCATAAAGCCTTTCAAATAAACAAACAAAGTGTAACTACTGTTTGCATTCTTGTTCATGTTAAATTGATTTTGTAACGCTTTAGGTGCAAATGGAAAAGTGTATAGGTATCAATAATCTACCTATCTATCTAACGCAGATCGCCAAAACTGTTGAATACAAATTATGCAAAGTTGTTAGTTTTAACGACATCGTTTATTGTGCTAGGTCATCTGTTTTGAAGCAACAAAAACTAAAGACCAAAATCCACTTAAGTCTCCGTTTTGAGTATGTAAAATTGTAAAATGATAGGGGAATGCAGAATCAAATGATAGAAAATTTTGTTTTGAGCTTTAAACATAGTATTTCAAGATAAAATCAATCATGCATATACCTGAAACTATATCTATATACCTACAACGTTTTAAAATTAAACGTTTATAAAATATTGTTACAGTTAGGTTTAGGTTTCAACCTTGGAAACTAACTTAATATAATGACTTTACAACTGTGCATATCATTTCCCAATCGGTGTATGATTCACCATGAGTGTATCATGTACTGTTCATGTTGAATACCTGCGTAATGAACACTTGTTAGGTAACTTTGCCTTAATTGCCATTTTAATTAATGTTTATGCAACACGCAATTGACAGATTCACTAATAAATTTAACTCGGATGCATTGAAAAAAATAATTTGCATTCAAACAAATTGTAATTTGTTGATGAATCAAAAATGACACCCTTATCAGTATTAAATGGCTTGTTCTTCTATTTCGCTGTTGCCCTTTTTACTGGCTACCAAGTCAGAGGCCAAAATCAAGGTATTCAAACCATTAGATTCTCTCTTGTGAAACATACCACTATTTCTTATCGATTTATCTTCCGTTTTAAGGTGAAGAATGGGCTTGTGGAATTCTATGCGGTGATCTGGGAGGATCAGGAGGGGTAACCGAGTGGAATGGTGGTGGTGGTATGGGCGGTGGCATGGGTGGAATGGGTATGGGCGGAGGAGGCATGGGAATGGGCGGAGGAGGCATGGGAATGGGCGGAGGAGGCATGGGAATGGGCGGTGGAGGTATGGGCGGCGGAGGTATGGGCATGAGTGGAATGAGTATGGGTGGAGGAGGTATGGGCATGGGCGGAATGGGTATGGGCAGAGGAGGTCGCTACGGTGGCAGACTAGGTGGAAGGACCAGCTATCCTCGTTTAGGAGGAAAAAGGCGAAGGCGTTAAGGCTGGGTTATAACGTCAAAACAAACAAGCAATAGTTATTGTATAAGCAGTTTTTAAAATAAAGTTTTTAAATATATTCTCAAATAAGCGTATTTTTCGTAAAATTGTTTGTCCTTCATCAGACCTAAGTAAATCAATTTTCTATTCAGGCATTCTTGCTTGCATATGCATATTTTGAGCGTTTTAGTCTGTATTTTTGTATCGCTGGTGAAACATTATGGTTTACTGACCCATTTATCCTCATTTTTAGTTAAAGAATGGATGCGGTTATATGAAGGAAATGGAATACATAGATGGAAATAAATGCAACTGAAAATCTTTCTTAACACAGTTTTTATTTAATAAACGAACTTCAATTGATTTCCCTATATTTTACAACAACTTTTAGATGATAAAACATTTATAAATGATGAAGCCAAAACTAACTGAAAGTGTTATCATTGTTTGCAGTTTAGACACGACTACTGCACAGTGTTCATATTATTTTAGAATTCTTGTAAACATGAAAGAAGTTGTTCGACTGTTGTTGAGAGTGCTCGTTTTTAAACCTTCTATTATTTATTATTTACTTGTGATTGGAGCTATAAATGATAAATTTTTGCTTCTAACAACTAGATAATTTTAGTTGCCATTTAGTTTCTAGAAATCAGCCATTATAAACGCTGGTTTTAACTTTAAACCGAAAGAAGACGCCAAACATGAAAACGAGTTAGTGTCACGCTTGCCTGAATATATAAAATTGATTTATTTAAGTTGAAAGGACAAATGATTTTACAAAAAATGCGTTTATTTGACAATATTTGAAGCCCTAGTTTAAAATGTATGTTGTTTTGTGTTTATTCAATAACTAATTATTAGTTTAGTTTTAACGCCTTCTGCCTCCTAAACGAGGATAGCTGGTCCTTCCACCTAGTCTGCCACCGTAGCGACCTCTGCCCCTGCCCATACCCATTCCGCCCATGCCCATGCCTCCTCCACCCATACTCATTCCACTCATGCCCATACCTCCGCCGCCCATACCTCCACCGCCCATTCCTCCACCGCCCATTCCTCCTCCGCCCATTCCTCCACCGCCCATTCCACCACGCCCATTCCACTCGGTTACTCCTCCTCCCAAATAGTCACCGCATAGAATATTACAAGCTCTTAGTGTAACTCCTAAAGGTGAAAATTTAAGAATCAGAATAAATTTTAAAATTTACAGAATGAAACATTGTTAACTTACCTCCTTGAGCACCAACGTCAATGTTTGCAAAAAATATTGTAAAAACGAAGAAGAATGACATAAGCTTAAAATGTGTCATAGCTGCCATTTTATTAGCTTAAAATACATTAACACAAAGGAGCTTAGTTGATATAAATGAAATTTATTTGCAAGTGATCCAAACATATAACACTATTGCAAAACACACTAAGCAAGAAAATAGGTAATTAAAATAGCAATTTAGGGATACGTAATCATTAAAGAGAAAAAAATGCGCATTGCATAATACTTGCGTAAATTGGGCTTAAATAATAAATACTTTTACCAAGCTCTACCATTACCATTACCATTTATTTACCATTTATGTTTCCTCCAATTCAATATTGTGCATTCAGTTAAAATGACAAAATGAATTTTACACCATGCACGAAAATTTTAAATAACTGTATGAACTAATTCAACGTGGTAGGATTCATAGATCACGCAAAATACTCTTCCGTAAATGTCATGCCATATTACGTACTATTATTGCATTTTTGTAATTCAAAACTTAATTTGTAGCTGTATGTTTTATTGCAGAAACAAATTGCATGCTTGTGTGAATAAAAACAAGACAGGTGAGAAGGAAAACCCATAACGCTTAGTGAGAATGAATAGGGAAAGTATAAGGGAAAATGAAATGTTTTACCGTACGTTTTGAAAGCTCCAATAAATGTCAGTGAATGCAGAATGTCAGTCAATTTAATACAGGAATTTGATCAGAGTAATACAATTTTATTACCATCTGAAGTGTACTGTTTGATATGCCGAAAATTATCTAAAACAACCACACCCAAAATACATAAAAATGTAATTAATCGCTTAGTATACGTTTAAAAAATCTAGGTATTACATTAGTAATATAAAAACTATAATTATGATACATACACTCTGACATTTAAAACAAACAAAACAAGATTCACAAATGTTTTTCTTAAGGTTTTGTATGATATTTGTTTGACTTATGGCAAGCCTAAAGTGAGGTATATTGACTTATTTCTGTGATGGTTTAAATCAGACAGGGGACAATCAAGGACAATCAGACGGAGCATAGGTTAATGAGCCTTCCTTGAAATGGCCAATATGTTTGTGTTTTAATTCGTACATTTTGGAAATGCAAATAAGTCATTTTTTCCCAAGTTACAGTTTCCATTCTATAATGTAGACGTGTCAATTGACACTCTGTATCAAGAAAACGAGTTTGCAATGCACGCAGTATACAGATTTGTTGCTGTTGCGTATTTTGCGCACGTAACGATATAACGTCTATGTTTACATATAGTAAAATTAGAAAATATTATATTTGACCATTTAATGCATCTTATACAAACTGTCTTGTATCGATCAAACTGACTTTTAACTATAACAGTTTGACCCTTAATTTGTCACCCAAGTTCGCATAGTGTAGTGGTTATCACATCTGTCTAACACACAGAAGGTCCCAGGTTCGAGACCTGGTGCGAACAGCCTACATTTTGAATTTTCATTTTTAACTCGGAAATTAAGAGCTTTGTAAATGCTATGTACATTTATACATGAAAGAATGTTTATCCCTTCAAAGGCAATTATGCGTCCAAGGATAAAAACAGATTATATTTGTTATGTTCCAAGATTGTTGTTTTTGCTAAAAACATGAGCTATTAATGCTGAAACATTGCTACCATTTTCATAAATTGTTTTATAAAGTTACTGACGTTGTAATTACAAAATTTCTAATGCTTTTCTGAACATTTTTAATATATATTGAAATATAATTTTATTTTTGCTTGCATCTTGATGATGGTTTTCTTTCCTTCAGTGATTGGGTGTAATTCCGTTAAACTTTTCTGTTGTCTTAGACATACACATATTCATAGGCTGGACGGTAGGTCCTCAATGGAACGGTGGTAATGTAAACATCCCTGTTTCCAACAGATCCACGGTTGTAAACCAGTTGAGCCGTGGTAGGAATGACGTAGTCGTACAGCCTGTCGTAAACGGCACCATCACGGAGAATGTAGTAGCGGCCAGTGCGCTCAGGGAAGACCTTGGGTGGAACTGGAACTGAGCCGTTAACGGGGACTGTGCCATTGACAGGTGCAACCGGAACAGGAGGAACGACTAGAATTATCAAATAATTAAAAGACTATAATATTTTCCATTTTTAAAAAATTGCTGATTGAAACAAAATTGACTAAACGTCAAATTCACTTACATGCATAAGCTGCACAGCACATGGCAAGCTAAAAAATGTAAGAATAGAACAAGTATGATTATGAGTAGATTTTCAATTATTTTGAAATTTTTTTAAAAAATTAAGGAACTTACAATGATCAGGACCTTCATGGTGACTTTGGTTGTTGAAGTGTTAGGAAAAACAAAGAATTCAGAGCAAATCTAAATGATGAACTGCTTCTGTTTTGAAAAAGTGTTGGTAGCTGGTATTTATACTCAAAATCTGTTTCAAATACCACCTATTTGTTTACGTCTAGTTTTTTAAATATTAGCTTCAAAGAAATACACAATCTTCCAGGATCATTAGTAATCATATTTGTCCGGTGATAATATTTCAGTTATTACTCGGTCACTAGTATAGATTTTTTAGTTAATCTTACTTTCCAACATCATTATTTGCTCCAGACGGTTAATACTGGGAAATCCCAGATAGATAGTTTTAATTTGACCAATTACTTTGGCATTTGTTTTGGTCATGGAACTTTTTTAATAAGTGCATTCTTCTACATTGCAGTTCATTAGCTGTGCGAAGCATTTAACAAATCACGTGAAAGTGCGTGAGATGAGATAGATATTTGGTAACAGTAATGTCATTTCAACCAGCGTCCAGCGTTAATGTTTCATTACCAGTATATAGCCATCCAAGTGTAGAAATAATAACTGACTAAAGCGGGTTTCAATCAAGCAGTTTTAATTTCAAAAATTTAAATACTAACGAGACAATAAATTTATTTTGGAAACTGTACAGAATTCTAGTACAGAATTGATGCATTTCTCTCAAATAGCACGTTATAACCCTAGGGATTTCAAGAAGTGCAGTTTTTCAGTTTAACAGTTTCATTGCAATACTTATAGTTGTGGTGAAATGGGTTTACTTTCTTAAAATACAATGAACAGTTAGTGTTCGACAAATTTATCCAATGATTTACAAATTTTTATGTTACGCTAAATCACGGAACGTCGAGTTTTGAAAAATGTTGTTAGGAATCGATCAGTCTATTCACTATTCTAGGTTTGTATAGTTAAGTATATTATAAAACGATAAAATCATATGATGAAAGCAGTAATATTACTAAATTGCTTGCTCATCTTTTGAGATTAACGGATTTCTACATGCTGACATAAGTTATCAACTTTGATTTCAATGCTGTTGTAAGCATATTGCTTCAAACGATATTTTGGCTATTTTTGTTTATGTTTTCTCATAAAATGTATAATGTATGCCCAAACAATTGCTTATTGTCAGTTTTGCGGCACTAAACCAACTGAAAATGGAATAATTTCCAGAAATGCCATGAAAAAAGATCATAGGACACAAAATTTTTACTCTATTAAATCTTTATTAATATTTTATGACATAGGAAATAGTTGTATTTGAGCAAAACAATCTCCAGCAGATTACTAATAATCCACTCCCTCAAAGTTAGTAGTAGTATGCAGGATAATCTGAAATATGAAAAGTGCACTTGCTTTTAAATCTGCACTAATTCCTACTGAAAAATAATATTAGTGCTCTAAGTTTATAAATGGCATTTTACCGTAAACTGGACCATAGGCTGGGTAAGGGTAGTAATAGGGGTATGGATACGCTGCAGCGGCTGCGTCATGATGGCCTTCTCCACCACCTCGGGCTCTTCTTTCGCCACCAGCATTATTAGCATGCATGGCTTCATTGCTTTCTGGCTGGGCGTCCTCCGCAACCACAAGAGCAACGATAAGAAGAATGGCAAAAACGAAAGCCTAATAAGGAACAAAGTGGAAACTTTATAATGAAGGAATAAACATAGGTATATAAGTTCGTTAATAAATTGAATGTTTCTTACTCCGACTTTCTGCATTTTGATTGATTGTGAGATGAAGCTGAAAAGCTGGAAAAGATTTTATTTGCAATGTTGAATCTAGAACAGACTATAGGAATGAACTGTTGATTCAAAATTTACTCTAGCTTTTATATATTTATGAAATGTTAGAGATCCAAAGAACTCTACCATTACAGACTAACGACACTAGCTACCACCCGGAAGCTTTCCGGTAATTAATTGTTTCCTCCTTTGATAATGCGTACCCAAAGTAAACAGAACTTTCTAGTGTACAACGGCGCATAATGAATACCAAATATATAGATATAATACACATACCAGTGAAATGATTATATTTACACTAACTTCATCTTAGGAGATTACTATCTTTGATATAACTAACATGTTCAAGAAATGTGTACTAACTATTAATGATACCAAAGTGGAAAATATACAAACTATAAGCACATTAATGAGTTGATGATCTGTAGAAGTGAAAATAAAGTTATTAATGAGCAGTTAATTATTCATGTGTAGTTTTTAAGTCAGTGCATTATTGCACACAAAAATTGTTCAAAAATAAATCAAACTCTTGAAGCGTGATTATATTTGATATTAATATGTTTGACCCAGCATCTTGGATGTTTCTAAAGAATGACACAGTCGAGGCAATACGCTTCAAAAATTCTTGATGAATCAAATATTTTGTAAAATCAGCCTGCGAATAATAAAAAGTTCAAGCACCTGTTTGCTCATTTATCTGCAGAACTGCTCAATGCTGCTATATTAGTGCATGATAATGTGCATTTATGAATATCAATATCCCTGAAAATAAATTTTATGACATACCTATTACACTAGCGATCAGTTATTGGAATCCGAGATATTTATTGATCGACTCTATATATTAGATTTTCATTGCATTATCGCTTCAGTTTTCATATTTTTGCACGTCCTGATTAACACCTTCAAATATTCTCTTCACCACCACCATCCTTTAGACGTAAGAAGATGATCACAATGTTAAGATCTGATTGAGTAGCCTATTATTGACCAGGAGTTACTTTATAGACAATAGCTGGATAATATATATTCATAACCTTGGCTCAAGGCTAATGAGTACATTATCTTTCGTTGTATTTCTTCTTATTTCTGGCTTATTTTTGGATTATGTTTGTAATTTGTGAGCTTATCAAACTGGATAATAAATTCATAAGATGTTAGAACGAGTTTTAGGAAGAGTTTTATTAATTGTCAAACTTTCAATCACAACTGTGATCTTCTTCAGGATAATGACATTTTATGTTTTGCTGTTTCTGCTATGACTTTTTGCAATCACTTGCATTCTTAATACGATGCGCGATGCAAATAACTTGAGACCTAGGCTTCATGATTAATTATGTGATAACACGAGTAAATATGTATTACGTTTCGAATCAATCCGTTTTTGTTTTATTTTTATTACTAGTTAAAAGTCTGTAAAGATTCATTTGGCAAAATAGTTTGTTGAGCAAATTCTATAATCTCACTGGTAAAATCCTTCAGTCAGTCCTAATTCAGTAGTAGTAAGCAGGATAACCTAAAAATTATAATAGACTATTTGTAAAACTAGTATTTTAAATACAAAATTGAAAGAATGGAAATTTCTGTTACCATAAACGGGATCGGCAGCAACTGCTGGATAAACTGGATCAGCAACGGCTGGGTAAGGGTAGTACACAGGGTAGGGATAAGGATAAGCAGCAGGAGCTGCGTCATGGTGACCTCCCTTGTCACCACCTCGAGCCATCCTTTCTCCGCCAGTGCTGGCTTGCAAGGCTTCATTATTTGCTGGCTTTGCGTCTTCCGCAACCGCCAAAGCAACAACAAGGAGGAAAGCAAAAACGAAAGCCTAAAATATCAAACAATGAAAGAAATGTCATTTTGAGATATAATAAAAATAATTGTTTAGTTCTGTTTTTGAAGCTGAAATGCTTACCCCGATTTTCTGCATTTTGGACTTTAAAGTTGAAGAGATTTTATTGAAATTATTGACTGAATTGTCGTTGATGTTTGAAGAGAGACTTGAAGTGAGTTGCTGACTGAAGTTTGAAATTCTGTTTTTATATATTTGCAAGTAAGACTGAAAAAGAGCTGTGTAGAATATTCTAGAATTTCTGTCATTATGGTTTAAGAAATATCAATTAGAACAAGGAAGCTTTCTTATATTAAAAATATTTTCCTCGTTTGATAAAATGTAAAATAAGTAAAATTTTCTTATGTAAAATGGCACAAGCAACGTGCATCATTCAGCATACTGAACATACTATATAGTTGCTTATCATTTAGTATTTACATCAAGCACATTATTTTCTCTACAAAATTGCATGAAATTCTAAGCAAGAACCGATCTGTTGATTTGTAACATGAAAATAAAACAAGGAAAGTAATCTCTCTGCACGTCTACAATTTGCTGTCGTGATAAAATGAAAATGAACTCAAAATAGATGGTCAGTAATTAGAAAAGTTTATCATAAGTAAATATATTGCTACGCAAGTTCTCACTTTCTAATTATACTAATCAATGTAAACCAATTCAATATTGTTTAGATTGTCGGCAGACGGTGATTCTACTTCAGCATGTTGTTGCAAAGGAAAAGCCACTCCATTTATCGGTTCATGAAGAATTGTCTCCGGATTTTCTACAGAACTTCCAGAGTTTTGAGCTTGATTCTTGTCCCACCAAAAACTGTTGCGTGTTTTTCTGGCAAGTCCCTTCCAGTCGCAATTTATTTTACTGAAATAATATTCAAAATCAAGAAATATTATCAAATGCTATTTATAATCTTACAAACAATGTTATGTTGTATTCTTTATAATTGTATTACTGTATTGTTTGAAGGTGTCTCATAAACTCCTTCCAGACCTTGAATACGCCATCACATTCGGAACACATTATTCTTCGTCCAATAATTTGCTTTATTTTATGCGCACTTATCATATGCTTGTCCAACATAGACTCGTATGCAAACTTTCTGTCACAAATTTTGCACTCAAAATTTTTCTCTCTAGTAAAATAATTCACATGGCAGTTCAAACGTTGCTTCTTTGTAAATTTATAGCCGCAATAGCAAAAGTGACCCCACTGAGCTTTTGAATAGACTACACCATGCTTTTTGTTTGCTTCTGTTTTAATTGGAACTATCTGATTATACTGTTCCAAAGCTGTAGTATTCTCTCTACGGTTATTACTCTCTGGGTAGCCATTTTCGTTTTCAGCAACATTAACACTTAAAGTGTTAGAAGTTACATATCCGTTTGTTTGATAGCTCAAATCTCCATGCATTATAGTTTTATGTTGTTCATATAGATCATAATTTGAAAACGTTGTCCCGCATACTCTGCACCCGTATTTGTCTTCCTGTAAGTGATATGGAATACCATGATCCAACAGTATGTGGCGTCTGATACCAGTCCATACGTTAAATGTTTTATAGCAATGTCGGCACTTGAAAACCCTTCCGTAAATTTGTGCATACACATGGTTATTTAGGGCTGAGGATGACGTGTACACATTTCCACATTTGCATTTATATTTATGTGATTTTGTGTCTCTTTCATGACGAATTTGAACAGTTTGTTCAGTTTGCTGTTCCTGGTTTCTACAGTCAACGCTAAAATATTAAAAAGCATGTGATATCAAACTCGTTTAAAATTTAGTTTAAAATATTACAGTATAGTCTGCAACTTACTTTGAAGAATTGCTTATTTGCTGATGAGAGTCGGCAAGGTTTTGAGAAGTACTTGGCTCTGGAGTAATCCCTGAGAGTAAGAACGGGTGATGGGGGACCACCAAAATTAAAAGTTCTTGTATTTTCAAAGTTTTTGCATAATATGAACACACATACGTCGGAGATATTCCACACCATGTTTCAATGTCTCAAGTTGCCCCATGACGAATTTACAAGGGTTCGAATTTTTAGCATCAAAAATCGACTTATTGAACCGTTTTTCCGTAAGGGTAATGAGTTGGTGACTGAAACTTTTTTTTGATAAATTAGTCATAGTATGGGGTCTTATTTGTGGCAATATGACGTCATGACCACGCATCTGTAGTTTTTTAGAAAATGATTTGTCAAAAATTCTAAAAATTTTACGAATTTTTTGAATTCAAAGTCCTGTAACTTGCCATGTAGTAATTTTTGGAAATTCTAAAAATAGTGACCAGCTACAATATTTAATGCTCTAACAATCACAGAAAACCGTTGTCAAAAATAACCAGTAACAAGGACGCTATGCATAAAATTGTAAGTCAATGCATTTTCTTGTGTCGACTTACATATATTCAGAATCAAGTGGAGCTTCGTCCAGACATTTGCATGCACTCATAAAGGGCACATTAGAAAGCTCTAAAAATGCTCTATCTGAAGTGACCTATACGAGCGTCTAAGTACTTGACCACAGCAAATACCAACTAATGTATTCTATAAATTAGGTTTCACAAAAAGTGTCCCGATTTTACAAAATCTTACATAACTTTTCTTGGAAATTGAAATTTGAAAAAATGAAAAAACACATTTTTGCACATCTCATTGCAATTATTTTGACACCTTAAAAACTAAAATTGGACGCGTTGGAGGCGAGTAGTCAATGAAAAACTAAAGCAATCTCGCCAAATTTTTAAAATTTTGAATTTTCAGAAATGTTTAATTTTTTGCTATTTTGGCACACAAAACAAAGAATGTTAAAATATTTGTGTACCTGACGAATGCTGGCATCAGTTTAGGCAAATTTAGGCATCTTCAACAAAACTTGAAAAAATTAAAATTTTTACAAATTTGGCGAGATTGCTTTAGTTTTTCATTGACTACTCGCCTCCAACGCGTCCAATTTTAGTTTTCAAGGTGTCAAAATGATTGCAATAAGATGTGCCAAAATGTGTTTTTTCGTTTTTTCAAATTTCAATTTCCAAGAAAAGTTATGTAAGATTTTGTAAAATCGGGACACTTTTTGTGAAACCTAATTTATAGAATACATTAGTTGGTATTTGCTGTGGTCAAGTACTTAGACGCTCGTATAGGTCACTACAGATAGAGCATTTTTAGAGCTTTCCAATGTGCCCTTTAAGAGTGCATACAAATGTCTGAACGAAGCTCCACTTGATTCTGAATATATGTAAGTCGACACAAGAAAATGCATTGACTTACAATTTTATGCATAGCGTCCTTGTTACTGGTTATTTTTGACAACGGTTTTCTGTGATTGTTAGAGCATTAAATATTGTAGCTGGTCACCATTTTTAGAATTTCCAAAAATTACTACATGGCAAGTTACAGGACTTTGAATTCAAAAAATTCGTAAAATTTTTAGAATTTTTGACAAATCATTTTCTAAAAAACTACAGATGCGTGGTCATGACGTCATATTGCCACAAATAAGACCCCATACTATGACTAATTTATCAAAAAAGTTTCAGTCACCAACTCATTATCCTTACGGAAAAACGGTTCAATAAGTCGATTTTTGATGCTAAAAATTCGAACCCTTGTAAATTCGTCATGGGGCAACTTGAGACATTGAAACATGGTGTGGAATATCTCCGACGTATGTGTGTTCATATTATGCAAAAACTTTGAAAATACAAGAACTTTTAATTTTGGTGGTCCCCCATCACCCGTTTTTACTCTGAATCATTTAATTCTGGTGTTTGAACTTCAGGAGTGTCAGCAGGATTTTTGTCTTGGGTAGTAACACTGCATGTAGTTTCTTGGTCAGGGTATATTAAAGTAACAGTTTCCACACTTGGATTTAAAATTAGATTAGCTTTTCCTACCAAGTCCGTTACGCTTTGAACCATGTCATCGTTTGTCAGAAACTGTTTCGAAATCTCATTTATTATATCTAGAAACTGGTTTGCTTGCAGTGATTCCAAGTGTAAAATGTTTTCTCCTTTAGCATTTTTAGCTATACGAGCTACAACACCGTTTAATAGTATGCCAAGTTGACTATGGATACGTTTTATGTAATCTGCTAATCGAATAGCCTTTGCCTCAAAATATTTTCTGGTCTCTATTTCAAACGCTAATTCGCGCTGAAGTTTCTCTATCTGTAGCCTATTTTCTACTAGTGCACAGTTTTCATATTTTTGTAGTTTCTCGGAAATTTGCTGGGTCGCGTTTTCAAAATAGTTCCGATCTTCTTCACTGATTATTTCCGGAGCTTTTGGTGGATAGCCTATTAGTTTGAAAGCTTGAAAGATAGGATCTTCTTCCATGTATACTTCATTGTCAGTCACAGTGCTAGTTTCCTCCATTTTGTTTTATTCGATTTGATTGACCTTTATATAGTTTGTAAATTTTTCTTAAGAATTTTTATATAAAAATGTATTGCACGAAAACATTAAACGTTGCTCTTACGAAGTGAATGTCTGACAATAAGAGAACTGAATGACTAGCCCATATGCCAAGCAAGTGCTGGGAAAGTGTCCTAAATGCATCCTTCATATTATCTAAGATAAACAATGCAATGTAAGATTGTGGTGGTGAGATCTTAAACCCAAGCCATGCCACACAAAACCCAAAAACACAGAAAACTTCAAATTTTCTTGGAAAATGCTTTACAAAGTAATTCTCAAATCAAATAGCTATGTAGTGTTAAAGGGTACTTGGCTTGTAATGTGAGCGGTACATAGTTTTACGTCTGGACTGGACGTCTACGAGCCATTGTCTACAGCATAGGTATTTTAAGTTTAAAGGGACAAATATGAAGTAATTTATTGCTCTCCCATTGTGCTTTTTCCCTATTTTCTCTAACCCTTTTATGATGCCAAAAGACAAGTGCCCTTTTTTCATGCACTTAGAAGTATAAACATTTTGTTCTGAATATAGGAATGTAGGTATGAGCAATAAAGAAATATAGATGCACAGGTATACATTGGTAGGCAAATAAAAATTCTTTTACTGCGTACCAACAATAAATACATTTTTAACAGTTTACAACAACAAAATAATTTTCGTTTTTGCGCAAGCTAAACCCACGATTTACGAATGAACCACAAATTCACAACTTTTCCAGTTTTTACATATCCGTATCGAAACGATAATGATCCGTCAAATTAGCCATTTGGTTCTCAACATCTCGTTTCTTCCTATTTCCCGGTGGGAATGCGGCCTTTAGAATCCATCTTATATAGTAGGACACGCAAGTATAGACCGAAGGCTTGTATCGATTTCCACACTCTGAAACAGAAAATGCAATTTTGTATTCCAAATGGATAGCCTAAAATATTCAAATTTAAAAATCTTACTCTTGGCTCCGCTTCCCCAACTATAAATTCCAGCCACAAAGAAAGTGGCATTAAACAGTGCAATTGCCGGTCCACCCTCATCCCCAATACAAGCTCCCTGAAAACTAGGATTACCATATTTGCCCGCGCAAAACGACACCTTCGGCACATTTCCATTCCAAACATTATCCTTATTGCATTTATCTTGATATTCCGTTTCAACAATGGACACTTGTAGCCTGTCCGCAAATTCCTTTTCTGAATGATGATAGTATCCCCATCCAGACAGGATAAGTCTTCCATGAGGTCTAACATCCGTGTAGGTTGGCAAAGGAATTGGGAATATCATTCTGTTTAGGTCAAATGGGGTATCAAAATGAAGTACAGCAATGTCATGAATAAGTCCCACTGGCTTTCGTCTCCAGTCTGGATGACGCCCCATGTGAACCACTTTACGAAACTGTTCGAAAATGTGGGAGCCATCTCGCTTTATACGACCCCCAACAACAGTGAGCTTGTCTTTGGGCAGAAATTTTGTACTGGGTTTTTTCTGGGTAATACATTGACCAGCGGTGAGGGCAACTTGGTTCCCGTGGGGACTGATGACCAACACAGCGCCACAGAGATAAACGTCCTGATAACGGAGTTGTAAATGGTATGGAGTATCACCAACAAGTACTTCATTTCCACCGGCAATACGAGTATCAAATTCGTTGGATTCGCTAGAGTCTGGTGATTTTTCACGCTCGGCAAGAAAGGGATGTTCTGGTGGTTCAGTGTTTTTGACACGATTTGATGGTGGCCTACGAAGTGGTCTTCTGACTCTGCGCATGTATGAACTTTTTGAGGAGATGTAGGTACTTCTTTCTGCGACGATGGAATGCGTAATTAACGCTAGAACCAATATTTTTGCAAACCAGTGCATTTTTATGCGATTATAAAATAAAACACATAAATTGGAAATTAGGTTAGCAAAAACGGAACAAAACACTGGCCTACTTAAATATTTTGGCAATTTACCCAACTTTTAAACATTTACGCCCCTCTAAACGAAAACATCAATAGGTTGACATTGAAAATCTTGAATCGACATTGTTTGCTGATTTCTATGAAACTTATATATTGTTTCTTTACCTTGCCATAAATTCATTTTGTATTTTTTGAATGTCAATTATGGCAAATAATAACCTCTGTAATTTGGTATAACTCGAATATAATGCGGGTGTAGCTTTCTTTCAACATAAAACCAGTTTTTAAGCTTATTCACTTGCTCTATTGCAAAAATTAAAACAGCCACTAATATAAAAATTGAGCAAATTCCTGCTATTGGATCATACATTTCCCTATCCAATGTCTTAAAGGGCTCTTTAAACTTTCCCCATCTTCTAGCTATAAATTTCTGCTGAAGTCCTGCAACCGGAATGTGCGTACCAAACTTACGAGATATAATATCACTGGTTAAATTTAAATGTAAATGGCGATAAATTTCTGAAACATGAGCTTCCAACTTTTGCTGAATTCCGCTTTCATAGTACTGAGCAAGCAAACGGACAAAAAATGGATGAAAAAAATTCCTGGTTATTTCCCACGGAGTAACCAGTAAATACCCCGGCACGTGTATTGGTGCTGAAACCAGGTTTTCAGGAATAAATGCACTGAGAATTAATGCTAAGGGGTCTAAATGTTTTTCATAATCGAGAAATATTAAATAGCTTGAAGTTAAGCCAGAAGATATTTCCGTTGCATTGGGTTTATAACCATACTCATAATTTAAGCCAAATAGTTCCTCCGTAATTTTTACCAAGTTGCTACTATACCACAACACAGTTTGATTAAGTCTTTTGTACTCATTTTGAAATGAACTGGAAGAGTCTTGTAAAAAGGCTTGTTGAAGTAGACTATATTTTCCTCTGATTGTTGAGGCTGCTGACATGGTAACTTTTAAGTAAGGTGTATTCACCATTTCTTGAAAAGTCTGAGGAAAGTATGGTGTCATGCCTTTAGCTAAATATGAAAATATTTTTCCTTTGTATGATTGGCTTACTGTGAAAATCATGAGGTACCAGATTAACATGCAAATTGCCAATATTTCAGAACCGAATAACTTTCTTCTTCGAAATTTAATTGGCACAGCTTGATCCAGAGCACTGGCAATTATTGTGCTGAGTACACTAGCCATTTTCTTAAAATCTATAGCAAACACAATGAACAAGAAAAGAGTTGCTCCAGCAAGAATAATAAGCATCCAAATAATCCAATCAAACGGATAGATAAATTTTAATGCATGCAAATGTGGTTTTGGTAGAACTGTAATGAAGTAAAATGGTTTAAATAACACACCATATGAAACCCACTCAAATCTAGGTCCTTTCATGTGTTGTTGAACTTTATAATTATTTTTGCTAATAAACACTGAAAATCTAGCCAAGCCGTACATAACCAGGTTATTTCTGAGTATCACAGTAGGATCGGAATATGTGTAGTTTAACTTTTCTGCAAAAATGCGATGAATGCACATGTCTACTTTGGGAGCGGAGGCAAATGTTGGTTGTTGACCTTTTGTTGTACCGGCGAACCCATCGCAGGGAATTTTCAGAGATGATTTTGCTGCTTTGTCACTAACATCAGCGTCTACAAACCCACCACGTAAGTTAGAATGTAAACTACGCCACATAAATTGCAAGGTTTCCAAACTTTGTAATTCATGCATTTGTAGAAAATAATTCACCGAAACTCCAGTTTCAAAACAAGATACGCATACCATGTACACATAGTCTAGAGCAATAATTCCTATAGAAAGTCCCATGGCAAATGTGCGTGGAAGGGAAATAATGTAAAATTGCTGCATAGATAAAATATATTCTCGTGTAAATGTCGCTCCTTCCTCAAAAAATAAAATGTGATCAGGCTGTTCCAAAACTGATTCGGATTGATGCATTCTGTTTAGCAATCCTTTATTATGGAAACCCAATTGAGCCGTCATGTAACAGTGAAGAAAACAAAGTGAATGTTTTCTGTGCTTATGATGATTTTTAGGAACTAGCGAAGCTTCGTGGGTTTCAATGGAGAAGGAATTACCTTCCTGTTCAAAATTGAAAACTGATAAAACATGCAAAAAGTTTTCTTCTGCTTTACTTGAATTGGAAACCCCAAGAAAAAATTTCAAATGGCAGGTACCGAAATTCAGTAAAAGCTTTTTAACGTACTCACTTGGTTCAATCAAGTCAAGCATCAAACTGCCATTACTCACTTCTAAGTACAAAATTGTCAGAAATGCAGTTAAAGTGTAAAAATATTTCATTACTGTGTGGTTAAAAAAATAGTAAAATGCAACTTAAACTATACCATGCACAAAGCGAAGTTGTCTGTACCGGACACTGGCTTTTTAAATTGGTTTGTTTGTTCATATTTGTAATTTTCCATGAAAGAAACCACAGTTAGTCAATGTCCAGCAAAAACAAAATTGAAATCATGTTCCATTTTGTCCTCATTTGGGGACATATCATCAGGTTTTCAAATGATCAGACAGCAAAACGTTTTATTTAAAAGCTGCAAACTGCTCATTTACAAATAAGTGTATATTATTATAGGCTTTGAAACACGTGTCTGGGTCAATAAGCTTTGCTAGTTTGAAATGTACCATTAAAAATAAATATTTGCTGAAACCTATTCACTGCCCTCAAGACTATTAGTGGTTAAATCGATTACCATTATTACGTGCTAAAACCATAAAATTTCACTCAATTCATTCATTATCCCTATCGGTGCATTAAAACAGCGTAAAAATGATGTTTCAATTTCTTTTGTGTTGGAAAATAGATAGATTATTTAGCACTAGACAATGTTGAAATCCAAAATTATTTGTTATTAGCATATTATGCACAATTATATCATATTGTTTCCCCTTCTGCATGCACCAAGCAAAACAACAGAAAGGGCAAAAAGTAGACTGTTCGCACCAGGTCTCGAACCTGGGACCTTCTGTGTGTTAGACAGATGTGATAACCACTACACTATGCGAACTCCATTGAACAAACTGGAGCTTTGTACCGTTACTTCAAACGACGTTGAAGCAAAGCAAACAAGGAAAATGGAAAGGAAGGAAGGTCATATAAGCTGATGAACTAAAAATATATGCCTATACCTATTACTTACCACGCCTGGTCCTTATCTTAATTTTAATAAGCCATCCATATATCGATAAGAATAGGGATTGCATTTACTATAGTAAAGATATAAGGTATATTAATATAGAGCAAAAGCACGAGATGCAGAATGCAACAGCAACAGCAGCACGCACTGCTCACACACACTTTAATTACTTTGCTATAAGTAGCAAGTAAACTGGTTCCACTCTTTACTTTGTTCATGAATTTGAAATGATGCTTGACAAAAATGCTCAGATGTAGCAGCCAAGAATTGCATGCGTGTATTTTGCAGCCTTAAAAATAGGTACTTAATTACAGTTGTGCGAGAATATTTTAAAGTCATTCTGGATTACAGCACGCAAAATTTTGATAATGTATTTTGCAGTTAAGGCTTGAACATGGCAGCTTAATGGAGATTATTCCAGTTTATGTTGTCTTTAAAACTTCTATTAATAAACTTAATGTTTCAACATGGAAATTTTTCTGGTATAAAAATAGAGTGTGAGCTACATTTCATCAGTATAGAATATAGCGTTTTCAGTGTTACCAGCATGCACAGATAACCTAACTTTAAATACAATTTTACAAAAAAATACTTGCCAAATACTTAAAATATTTTAAATCATGCAGAAAATTTTGGTACCACTAGACTTTGATTTTAAATGAACATTCATAACTGAATCATGTAGGTAGATAATCATAACTTATTTTATGTTTTTGCAGATTCTTGCATTCCTTCTAGTGGTGGTGATAATGGCCATGGCTAAGCCAGCAGAAGAGCAACCCGGTTCACAATACAGCCTAGGGTTCTTACCTGTAGAAAATGAAAATGAAGAAAGTGGAGTTCCAGCAGAAGGTGATAAAGCGGAGCATGAAGGTCCGGTGTATACTTATGCTTACAACTACCCCTATAATGGACATTATGGTAATTGAACTTTTAAATTTTAATGACTTTTTTGTTTCTGCTTGAACACATGGCATTAGGAAATCAATACATGTTTTATTTTCAGGATACCCATACTTTACTACTGAAGCATGAAATTGTTACGGGTCTGATGAATACTTTTTGTTATACATTTTATTAATTATTCGTTACTGTTCTAGTTTGCATATTTTATGTCAAAATAAACCTAAATAAATAATAATGCACTAATATTTCTAAACGGTTTTCACTGCTGTTAAATTGGAAGAAGCGTCACAACTTTCTAAGTATTAAAATTAAATTACATACAAAATGTCAACACTTTCAACAATGTAGGTTTATTGCCCTCTGGTACATATCAAATTTTTGGGAAGCTTATGACAAAACAAAATGTGTAACTAAAATTTCTAAAAATATACTTGAAATTTATGTTTTTATTTTTGGCATCAAACGCTAGATTTATGAGCACCTGTTGCAACTTTTAAAATGTTTTCGTTGCATCAAAGGTTTTCACTTAAACTGGTATATAAGCAGAAATACGTTTGCATGGATGTATCACTTCATCTCACCAAACCTTCCACTTAAAAATAGAGACACAACTTGCATTGGAAAATAAAAGCAGATATATTTTCTATATGTTTTTGGAAACTTGCAAAATCCTGAATTTCGGTACCTTAAAATGAATCCCGTTGTATTAAATACTGTTGCTCTCTTCGTATTTTTCACTGCTGTTCACAACAGCTATTGTGGGATTTTCAAAACGGTAAGCATCATCTTTTGCTCGTATTTGAATTCCACCAAAGTGAAAACATTTTAATAGCAATTAAGTTTTGATAATGTTTGTTTTTATCCGTTTTCAGTCGGTAGGAAGAACCTGCCATGATGACTCGGATTGTTCTGGTGGTTCCTGCTTTGGCATCATTCCTTTCACCAAGGAGGTTTGCATTGGCTGCTCAACCCGGGGAACTTTTCAGTGCGGATGTGTGTCTGTCAACAAGGGTGACACTTGCACCGAGAGCGGAAGTTTTGGCGAAATTACTACAGAAGATACCATCTGCGGTGTGCGTGGAGCTTTGCCGCATCGTCGAAGAAATCCAGGTAACAGAAAGAGACCACGAAGTAATGACGAAAACTAATTTATGGGATGCGATTAGCCTTCGTTTTTTTGGATACTTAATACACATTATTAAAATGAACAAATAATTACATATATGGAAAAATTAATCAAAATCATATTATTTTCTAAATTTTAAAATCAGTAATAAAAGTATATACAGCAGCATAATATTTTACCTTAGTGTTTGTTTTATTTCATTCGTGTAGCATTCAGAATTTAGATTAGTTTGAGTCTTACTGAAAACAATGATTTATGCAGTCCCGTTTACATTACCAAAGAAATCACAATATCAAAAGTCAAAGAAACCATTGTTTCGAAGAGTTCATTCAGCCACGAGATGCTGGTATGAAATCGTTCATTCATGATTTAATTTGTATTACCCGTTTCTTAAAACAATTAAATCTTTTATTTACCAGTTTCGAAAAACGGCAAGTGCTCCAATGTTATTAAATAGCTCAATGAATGAGCTTTGTTCATAAATGTACATAGTTTGAATTTTGAAAATGCAGGAACATATTCAGATGCGAAGCGTTACTACAAAAGCATACTTGTTTGTGCTTAACAATATAATAAAATGAATTTTATTTCCTATTTGAATTTTCTAAAGACTGCTGCTGTTGTGTACCATACAGGGTTCTTGCGTTCAGATAAATATTTCTAAAAAATTCCATGCTTTGAGTACGTATCTTAAAGACTATAGGGATTTTCTGAAAGAGGTTTAAAAACGGATCAACTTTGCACCTTATTGTAACTTCAAAACAAGTACCCTTTAGTGTTTTTATATGGTGTACCAGTACCATTTAAATGATAACTTTTTTACATGTCGGGCTTATTGGGTCTTGAATAAAGGTCCTTAAGCAAGAAAATAAAGCTTCCAAAATTTTAAGGAGTGTACATGCACCGTTTACAATGCATGCATACATTTTTGCTAAAATGCTCAAGTCTAATGCATATAAAAATAACACAACTTTTTAACTTAATACCTTGATAACAATGATTTTGTTCACGTCCCTTTTCTTTAAAATCCAAACCGGTGAAATTCCACAAACATTATGCTCAACCAACTTCCCGGAACTCTATACTAGCCTTAAATCAAGGACGTATTAAATGTTTGTTTTCGTCTGCGTCTAGTTCATTCAGAAACGAGTGCTCAGGTTGAGCAGACTTAGCCTAAAGCTGCGCTATTCCCTAGTAAAGCTTTTTACAAATTTCCTGTTTTTTATTTTGTACTCTAAAATATTAAAAATTCAAGCAAAATGACCACCATAACAGAAACTTTTCAAAATAACGCCGTAAGGCTTATCAAATTCATAAAATTTCTGGAGTTTTTGGTACTCCGTTTGTTTTTCAATCAAGTAAAAGTTCTCGTCAAGAAAATATTTCGTCAGGGTGATATAACAATCAACGGCAAGAACCCGTGGGACCCCAGGATTCACAACCGTGATTTTTATCTTCGGGTGGGAAATGGCGCTAGCATGGGCATGGGTGAAACGTACATGGAAGGGTGGTGGGATTGTGACGACATTCCCGAGTTTTCCCACAGACTCATGTCCAAAAATGTCCATAGGTTTTATCTGAACAAGTGGAATAGAATGCTAAACTGGTTGCAGTTTTACTACTTTAATAACCAGACTCAGACGAAAGCTTGGGAAGTGGCGCATAAGCACTACGATGCTGGTAAATTTAAATAAAATTTTAACTTTGGTATAAATGAATATATGCTCAATTGTTTGTACATTTTTATAGTTTTAATGTAAATCTTGCTGCTTTTGATTAGGAAACGATTTATTCGAAAGTTTTCTGGATCCCAACATGCAATATAGCTGTGGATACTGGCGTACGGCTAAAACTCTTGACCAGGCTCAAGTTGACAAAATGGAGCTAATTGCCAAGAAACTAATGCTGAAGCCTGGAATGAGAGTACTGGACATTGGTTGTGGATGGGGAGGACTGGCAAAGCATCTGGCTAAAAACTATGGCGTCAAAGTTGTCGGGATTACTATTTCTAAGGAAGGAGCAAAATATGCACAGAAGTTTTGTGAAGGTATGACATTTTTGTAATTTTAACATCATTTTAAATTCTATCTTAAAGCAATGTTTTGAGAATTATGAGAACTGCTGTATTATTCACTTAGGACTACCTGTTGATATCCGACTAATGGACTACCGTGACCTGAACGAGCAGTTTGACCGTATTGTCTCTGTGGGCATGTTTGAACACGTTGGGCATCACAATTATGACAGCTTTTTCAAAACGGTTCATCGTTGCCTCAAGGACACAGGAATCTTTTTGCTGCATACGATTGGCGTTAATCATCACAACATGCCCTGTATTGAACCCTGGGCACATACCTACATTTTCCCCAACGGAATTCTTCCCTACTACAAGCACATCACTGAGCATACTGAAAACCGTTTTATTATTGAAGACTGGCAAAACTTTGGACATGACTACAGCAAGACCTTAAGCGCCTGGCATAAAAATCTTGAGAAGAACTTTCCCAAGCTGATGGGAAAGTACACGGAGAAGTTTTATCGGATGTGGTCTTTTTACTTGTTATTTGGACAGGGTCTGTTTTCTTCAAGGAAGCTTCAGGTTTGGCAGGTGGTTTTAACCAAGGATGGTAAAGAAGGAGGATATTATGCTGCTCGTTGAATGTTTAGATGTTGTGTTAATAATTATGAATTGTATTTGAAATTGGTTTGGTTTTCACAAAATATCTCATTTTTGTATATGTAGTTTTTGGGCGTACGTAATGCTTAGATGATGCGCTTTTCGAATGGGTTTAAAAATATATAACTGTTAAAATTTAGAGCAATAGCATTATATGATACTTGATTATGATATGAATGCATGGCAAGCATTTTAATGCAGCTGGGATGTAGGCAAATAAGTTTTGGATCTATTTTTAATAAAAAATACTTATGAATCAAACTTTCGTATTGTTGTAAGTCTTCATTGTTTATAAATATCTATGCGTGCAATGTTCAGTTTTATGCTGTTGAGAAAATTTAACGTTCTACTTTAATTAGATTCACGCATTTTTACCTAAGTAAATTATCTTTTTTGAAAAGATGTTCGGATGAATTGCAACGTTGCGAATATTTAATATGTGGTTGAAGTTCTGAAAGTGTATGGAGCAAACCAAAATAACAAATCGAAACCTCATGTGAATCCACTTTTCACGCCCATCGTAATCGCATAACGAATACGACAACCGTGGTAAGAATTCGGATTTGGGTGAAAATTGAACTATTGGTTTCTGTAAAAGACTGGTTGAATAAGCAATTGAAACTAAAATCTGTTTTACATGGAAAAGGATTCAAGAATGGTTTGAAAACAAGTACGATTTCGAAAATGTATGCATTAAGGATTTCTCAGATTTGGATGATTGGATAGGCATGTCTGATATGGACGGTCACAAACTAAATAGCAAAAGGGTAAAGTGAAGGTAAAATTTGTAGTGAGTGTATTCATCATTATATTGTGCATTCTGAGAATACCATTCCACGAATGGAATAAATGCACATGAAAAGTGTAATCAACGCTAGAACAGGTACCCAAGAAACACCTTTGATATGTAACAGCAGTATACTACACGTGTTCATGAAATTTCCGGCAACAACGTTTTTGTTATAAATAACAGCGTTTTCCGAACTCTAAACCCTTACGTTTTTTGTATACATTAAAGTAAATCCCTAGCATCTTACTACTTTTATTTAAGCAGGCTTATTTATCCCCTAAAAGCTCCCCTAGCTTAAAGACAAAGTTTTACAAATACATAAACGTACACACATAAATCAGTTTTGAAATTCAACATTTGAATACGCATAAGAAGGCATTAGCTCTTATGTTTTAAAACTATTTCCTAACACAATTCATAAAAGTTAAGCACAGCCAATAGGTATTTTTATTTGTGTGAGGAGCTTCATAATACCATTTAAGTTCAGTAAGCAATCTGAAACTTGTACAATTTTCATCTTTTGCTTCTTGAGAAAAAGTTTTAACTAGAATATAGTGCACAGTAAGAAATTGAAATTCCTCTAAACTTTTTTAAAACATTAATTGTTTTTCGAAAAGCTTGACAAAAAATAACAGTATATGGAGACAAAAATGTATTTACTGTCCATATTACTGGTAATATGTTGCACAATTTCAGCAGTAGTTGGAAATTTACATTTACCGCTGAGCAAACAAAACCTTGAAACTGGATACTCAGAAGACTGTTGTGTAATTTCGACAGAAAATGGTAAAAATAATAAGTTGTTTTTTTATTTTAAGCTTAAAATTTCTAATAAACACTAGTTATCTACAGTGTAGATAACTAGATAGATAACCGGGTCTACACTATTTGAATTTT
>CM056169.1:25202457-25287362 GCA_029691765.1 Entomobrya proxima
TCACAATTCTCGCTCGCAGCTAGTAGTATTTTTTTAATTTTTTTTTTACTAACTGACTAAATACTTTTAAAGACTTGACTAGTGACACATATTAGTTTTAAAAGTGTGCTCTTCATTTTAACGATGGAAAAGGAAACAAAAACAACTAAAAAACAGTGTTATTCAGTGATCTCAATCACCTTCGAGTTCGACTGTTTTTCATAATATTTTTTTGACTATTGACATAACAAACCTGGAAAAATTGTTATTTCTACTAAATAAAAAGTTCTCATTTCACTGGATACTGAAGAATGTGAAGAAAAACTGTAGTTTGGCCAGTAATTAGTGAACCAAACCTAGACAGCACTGAAGACAGATGACCATGCCGAATCCATTGCCTCTCTCGCACGCTTGCCAACTCGCTAGATGGCCGTCCAATCTATTCATGGGATGAACGACTAGCCTGAGGGAAGGATGATCCATACAACAGGATGATAAACCGCACAGATCACACCGGAGTTTGAGGTGCTTTTGGTCTGTTGAAACGCGGTTTTTGGCATGTTAAAATGCCTCCAAAGGCAAGTTATATTAATTTTTTTTCTTCAACCTACTACTTACTCAATAATTGGGACGGATTGCTGCTGATTTGAGTTTTTTGTTCTGAAACTACCTCAACTACAATTGACTGTGGAAGCCACCCGTTCCCACAAATGAAGGATGATCTATAAAACAGGATGATAAACCGCACAGATCACACCGGAGTTTGAGGTGCTTTTGGTCTGTTGAAACGCGGTTTTTGGCATGTTAAAATGCCTCCAAAGGCAAGCTTTATTAATTTTTTTCTTCAACCTACTAATTACTCAATAATTGGGACGGATTGCTGCTGACTTGAGTTTTTTGTTCTGAAACTACCTCAACTACAATCGACTGTGGAAGCTTGCTGTTCCCAGAAAGGAAGGATGATCCGCTAAAGGATGATAAACCGCACAGGTCACACCGGAGTATGAGGTGCTTTTGATCTGTTGAAACGCGGTTACTGGCATGTTAAAATGCCTCTAAAGGCAAGTTTACTACCAATAAGATTTTTTTGAAAAAAGTATGCCCAGGAGGAATCCTAATCCAATTTATTATTTGACCGAGAATGGATGAATCTCTGGAGCTACCTCAACTGGAACATTACCAGGATGTATCTCTTCAACGAAACAACGTACCGCCACAGCTGTCACCAGGAGGATATCATAACTGGATGAACACCGCTGCTGACAAAGTAAACATCGATGATACCACGGATGAAGGAGCCTATAATACAACGCCTTCGGATATTTCTGCTCCACTGGAAGATCCTTTGCGGAATAAAGGGTTATTGATGTGTCATCAGAATTTGAACAGTGTTAGAAACAAATTTGATGAGATTAGGTGGTTTATTGAGTGGTATAGTCCGGGAATATTTTCAATAACCGAATCAAAATTGGATGCTGAGCGTGATCCAGATAGTCTATACAGTATAGATAGGTACGTTATGATTAGACAAGATAGGATAGGAAAGGAAGGAGGGGGTTTAGTGTGTTATATAAGAGATGATATAGAGTATGAGGAAATAGAATTAATATTCGATATTCCAAATTTATGTGAATGTAGTGTCTTAAAGCTTAAAAAGAAAGGAATCAAACCATTTTTCTTCGTAACTATATACAATCACCCAAATACAAAAGCTTCAGTTTTTATAGAATGGTTTATCAAAATATGTACTTTTTTAAACTGTAAAAAGGAGGAAATAGTTATAATGGGTGACTTTAATATTGACTTGTTAAGGAAGGAATCTGGTAATAGCCCACAAAACTGCATAGATTTTTACTTTGCGTGCAAAGAGTTTGATCTATGGCAATTACTCAACACCCCCACCCACAACAGGGGTGGACTGTTGGATCATATTTATGTGAATAGGAAAGATATTTATTGTCAATTTGGAAACTTAGAGTATGCAGGCTCTGATCACAATTTATGCTATACAATCAGAAAACTGTCCAAGTTCAAGTTTGAGCCAAAGATTATTAGTGTTAGGAACTGGAAAAAAGTTGATTGGCTTAAGGTTAAAGAGAGGTTATGTATGTTTCGAGAAACTGACAACATGTACACAGCAGTTCATGTGAATAGGAAAATAGATGAAGTTTTTACTAATGTCAATAATTATGCAATGAAAGTATTAGACGAATTTGCGCCTGAGAAATCAATGATAGTAAAAGGCAAATATAGTCCATGGTTAACAGAAGAACTTCGTAGCCTAATGAAAATAAGAAATAAATGTCACAAGAAGGCAAAGCAGTCAAATTTACCAACTGATTGGAAACAGTACAGAATACACAGAAATCTAGTTAATAAAGTACTCTCTAGAAACAAAAAGCAATTTTTTAAAGATCAGTTTAGCAAAAAATGTAAAAGTGAAGACATGTGGAATAGTATAGACCTACTAACAAAATTCAGGTGTAGAAAGTCAAAACCACTGACTTATCTTGAGGAAGGGAAAAAAAGAGTGTACAATAAGGATGAAATCAACGACATATTAGCTGATACGTTTGTAGTAAAAGATTCAGAATCAGCAACTGAAAATGGGATTTTTCAAGAAATTATTGATTATAGGGCCCAGTATAATTATTCTGATAGTTTACCAAAAGACGTTGAACCCATCAAAATATCTACTAATGAGGTCTTAGAAGCAGTTAAATCATTAAATACGAGAAAGTCACATAATCCAAAAAGCATTGCGCCTCTAAAAATGATGAAAAATGTTACTGGCATTTTTGTAAGTATTCTAACTTTTTTATTTAATATTATTATTGAATGCAAGTCAGTACCAACAGCTTTTAAAAAGGCAAATATTATGCCACTGTACAAAGGTAAGGGATCTAGAAAACATGCAAGGAATTATAGACCCATATCTCTCTTAAACGATTACTGCAAAATTTTCGAAAAAGTATTATCGGATAGAATACAGACCAGAATTGAATCACAATTGTGCGAAAGGCAATTTGCTTATCGTAAGAACATGTCATGTCATACTGCCTTAGAAATATTTACCAACGATGTTTTCAAATATATAGACACTCCAGCATCTAAGGTTGGAGCAATTTTCATAGATTTTTCTAAAGCTTTTGACTCTATAAAACACGATATCTTGATTAGAAAATTAATGACGGAATATCATTTAGAGCCTTGGTATGTCGAGCTTATGTTTGCTAATACTAGTGAAAGAGTTTTTAGTATTAATGGCTCTGATAAGTGTTATCCTTTGAGTAGGGGTATTTGTCAAGGATCTGCAAACGGTCCTTTAACATTTAGCCTGTACATAAATAGTATCAGTAAAATAATCAATTGCGACTATCTAATGTACGCTGATGATATAATTATATATGCGCATGGTAGAACTCTGCAGGAAATAAATAAGGTTCTTGTACATGAGATGGAAAAAATAAACAAATGGTGCATTGAAAATGCAATGACAATAAATTATGACAAAACAAAATGTATGTACTTTCATAAGAGTCATGATGTAACTATTAGAAAGGAAAATGTAAATGGTATTTATGTAGGAAATCAATTTATTGAACGTGTGTACGAATTTAAATATCTAGGGGTAGTTCTTGATACATGCTTATCATTTAAACTGCACTATGAGCATGTTACTTCCAAACTTGTTAAAAAAATTAATTATCTTCGAGGTTTTAAGCGATTTTTTACTCCACCAGTGTTTAAGACAATGGTAACTGCTCATATTTACTCAGTAATTGATTATGCGATTGATATCTGGGCAGTTGTATGCGATAGTGATCTAAACAAATTACAAAGAAGAATCGATAGGCTTTTGCTGGAGTATGAGCACCCTTCGTACTCTAAACGTAACAGTTTTTCAGATTTTGAATTGGGTGAAGTTAGACGCAAATTTGACCTTATGTCTATTAAAGAACGACGAGATTTTATTGTTCTAAAACAGGCAAGATTACTTGCTATGAAAGAGCAATTGCCACTGTCTAAACGTAAATCAACAAGACTGACTCCTTTGTCAATAGTTCCAACCTTCAAATCTGAAAGTTTCAAAAGGAGTTTGGTATATCGTAGAATTCAACTTTGGAATACATTACCTAAAGATCTAGATGTATTAAATATCAGTTTGGGATCGTTTGAATTAGCCGTTAAGAAACATCTATGTTGTTAAATGTTATAAATTAAAAATTAATTCTTAGTGTCTACTTTAGTTAGTATATTATATATCGATTTAAATGTCACCTTATGGAGAACAGAACGATTGTACTGTTTACTTATACTTTGATTTATACTTTGTGTTTGTATTGGTGCATAGTACTGAAAAGGCTAGACAATAAAGATCAAATTCAAATTCAAATTCAAATTAATAATTAAAAAATTTGCTTGTTTCTAGCCTAGTGATTGCTACTTTTGAAGGTACTTTGTGTTAGATAAAAAATTGGTTTCATTACGCGCATAAGTAAGCTATGCTACTATTAAGATTGCTTATTTATAATCACGCGAAGTTATTTATTTATATATTTATATACTATACAAGCGTAGTAAACAATTTTTAGGACTATAGTACACGATTTCAGTATTCCACCTTAACAAAAACAAAACATTTACTATAAAAACAAATCATTTTTTTACCAGCAGTTACGTTTTTTATTGAGGTTCTGGATACTTCTCATTAAACTTCAATGCCGCAAAGGATTTACAAATTCAGGAATGAGCTTCACACATATCGGCTAAACCATTATACCGCTGTATGCTATATATCGTAATTTGCAATCTACTAGATAATTACTTGTATGGAAACCGACTAACAATATGTACATAAATATTTCATAATCAAAGCATTAAATGTCACTTGATATACTTTAGCGGTAGTAAAGTTATTTGAAAGGAATGTGATATGGATATGCAAAAACCTACGTACATACACTTTTGTATAGTCTTATATTGCAGCTAGAAAAGGTTAATAAAAATAAAGAAATAATCGCTTCCATCTTTTTGTTATCATAGTGCACATGCATGTTCCGAGTCGGAATATCCTACAGCTACAAATTCAAGAAGCTAGTATTCATTTACCGTTTTCATCCCACTGCAGTTAATTCTTTATTCCCAAAAACTAAAGTACAGTGTAAAAAGTTAAACTAAGAACATCAGCTTTTATAAAATGCATTTAAAGGCAATTATAGTGAACCAACACAAAACGCCCCTTGCATTAATTTTGGTAATTGCGCTGATAACATTTACTGAAATACAATGCAAACATGGATTTCAAGGCCTACGACGGAAGGCTAAGGCTGCGAAAAATTCACTTGAAAATCCATGGGATAATTACCTGAAGAGGGAGTTTAAACTTCCGGAAGAAGGAAACTGTTGGGACTATTATGTCAGAAAGGGTTAGTGATTTTTTTTAGAAAAAAAGCTCTAACATCAGAAAAAAATGCTAATTTCTCCTTTCCAGCACAATGCAATGGAACATATGAAGTTTCCAGCTTAGGTGTTTTTATGTTTTTGTTGGAACCCGACAAGGGTACAAGCGACCGCATCCCTTGTAATTGGGACTTTGTTGTACGTAACATAACAAAACTTGATTTAGAGTAGTCATCTTTGAAACTTGAGAATTTAAATTTCTTATAATAACAGGGATCACAACTTAGCAAATGCACCGTTTCCATTTACTGTCCAAAAATCATTAACTTTAATGTATATCCCGAGCCTGAACCGGATGCTTGTGTGGAAAACTTTTTAACACTTTATGACGGAACAGAAGGGAAAATGACTGGTTGCGGTAAATTCAAGTTTGCAGATAAGCCCAGAATACCCCGAAATGGAGGAATTGATGTATACGTCAGTTTCAAGGGTAAAACTGAAGAACCTGTAACGTGCTATGTGTTCTGCGCCGAGAATATGCCAAAACCAAATTCAGAGGGGTTGCCAAAAGGTATGTACATAATAAAACACATATTATTAATTATTGGAACTGGAGTTGGAATACGGTGGATAGAATAGGAAAATAAGTATTTTTAAATAATATTTTTCAGCAATAAAAATTGGATCTAACAAAGACTGGAAAGGGTTTAAATACGAAGAAGACTGCAGTAAGTGATATGATGTGAATATGTATTAAATTTGATTCAAACTTTATACCAATACTTCATTTTTAAAGGGTGCGGCAGACGTCGAGAAGCTTCAGAGCGAATTGTAAATGGACGAATTGTAAATGGCATGGATGCTGAAAGATTTGAATTCCCTTGGTATGGTGGCCTGGTCGCAAAAGCGACAATAAACCTTGGTACTGAAACTGAACAGGCGCCATTTACACCGAATAACCCGTTTTGTGGTGGCAGTGTGATCAATGACAGATGGTTTCTTACAGCGGTTTGTTGCTAAAAGTCAATTGATTGTAAGGGTTTAAAAAATAGTTTAATTAAAAAATTATTTGTTGGTGTTAGGGACATTGTGTAAAACTTTTTATAGACCAAAAGATAGACATCCAGGTGAGTCTCCAAAATTACGAACACAATATATTGATTGTATATAAATTAGCAGTTCATAATTCCTAATGTTGATCCAATTTTGTATTAGGTTGTTTTGCACGCTCATGTGATGGATCGGCAATTAAATCAAGGAGAAGATCCGTAAAGATACTATTAAACATCATTCTTATATGCATGCATTTATACAAAAAAAAAGAGTATTAACATTTTATGCATTTTTGGACACAGAAACGATCCAAAATATCGAGATGTACCGGGCTGGAATGCACCAAATGAAACAGATGAGTCTGAGCAGAGAATCAGACTTGATCCCGAGAGAATTATATACCATCCTTTATACAACGAAGATGTGTAAGAAGAGCAGTGGAAAAACTTTTAAATTGTGATTTATTTGCCAAATCACTTCTTCCCTATTATTCAAACAACGTTTGTACGTTCTTCTAGTACTTAATTAATAATTATTTAATTGCATTTACTTAATAACAGAGAGGACTGGGATGTCGCGCTCATCAGGTTTAAAACTAAGCTAGATTTTAAAAATGACAAAAGAGTAAGTCCAATCTGCCTGCCGTATGCAAATGAAAGATTTGACCATCCTGATGGACTAAAGATGACAGCAGCAGGATGGGGTTATACTAGACACGAAGGAAAGAACGCCAGGATACTTCAAAAAATTGTCTTAGATTACATGAATCACGCAGACTGTTCTAAATTAGAAAATGGTGCTGGGCCACCTACACTGCGACATATGTGTGCGGGGGTACTAGCAGGTGGAAAAGATACATGTCAGGGGGATTCAGGTATGACGTCAGTTTAAAGTTCAATATCAGTACATTTACAATTAGTTCATTGTATTTTACGATACAATATTACTCTATAGAATATTACTTTATAGGCTCTCCGCTGATTTTCCAGTTTGATGGTAAGAATTATATGCAGGCTGGTCTTGTCAGCACAGGAGATATTTGTGCTTTGAAGGGTAAATCCTTTTTTTAAATGGAAAGGAAATGATTAAATGCGTGTCATATTTAATGAAACTTATTATAATGTTTAAATACTCAGATCGCATGGCATACTACACAAACATTCCAGGTATAAAATAGTCTATTTAGATTTTAAAATAATTTTCATTTCAAATCTTGTTTTAAAGTATGTCAATTTTGTAAACGTTAACTTACAGAAGTTGTTCAGTGGATATACAAACAAACAGCGGAAGATGCAACGTGGTGCCCAAGATAAACGTATTGGCGTCTTTTTCTATTTTCAAAATATTTTCATGCATTTTGTGTTTGCTTGTTAGCTTAGCGTTCGTTTGTTTGTTAATCAAAAATTTTGTTTAAAAGTTACAGTCTTTTCAATCAAAACTAATTAAAATTGATATCTATTGTTGTGACATGGCAACCTATTGTTTCTAAGGTGGCATATTCATTTTTAGTTTTAAATTAATAGCTTCGAGATACTGATGCACAATGATTAACAATAAAGCATAAACGATACTGTTATCAAAATAAACGTGGTAATCAATTGAAGAATGGCGTGACATACCCGTCCGCTAATTACATAAAATACAATGCACTGAAAACAATAAAGTTGGAAATAACTCTGCAACGAATGATTGTGTTTTGTGTTGTATGACTAAGTTATCAATAGCTTAAATGCTTCAAAGGTGACACCGAAAGGTAACTTCTGTTCCAAAATATATTTCAATTCCACATAAGGATCCGTCTGTACTTCTTTACAAGTTTGGTAACGCAATTAATTAGTGTTCTAAATTTTTTAAAGTTGTAAAATTTCTGAAAATGGAGTTTTCCTTGTTTCTCCAACAAACGCTCAATATTTTACTCCTCTGTTCATTACTACTTACTACAATACAATCTAACAAATTTCTAAGTCTACGACATAAATATCAGCTAAACCTTGAACCTAATAATGGGAGTTCCCACGTTGTATATTTTAAAAGGGAATATACTCTTCCTTTAAGGGGAAACATTTGGAATTACTTTGTCCGAACGTGTAAAGTTTTTCAATAAATTTCTCTCTACATATTCAGTGAGTTCGAAAAAATATTTAAGCATTTGCATATTTTTAGTGAAGTGTAACGAAACATACTCCGTTGACACGCTTGGAGTAATCATGTTCGAGCTAAAAGTTGAAAACGGTGTGAGCGACAGAGTGCCCTGTGAATGGGATTTTATGGTATATTTCAAAGCAGACAACTTATGATTTTTTATATGAAAATACTTATACTTTTTAATTTGTAATTACTAGGGATCAAAGATTAACAGGTGCACTGTTTCCTTGGTTTGTCCTGAAATAGTCAATTTTAACGTATATTCTGAACCAAATCCGAATCTCTGCGTAGAAAACTTTTTGACACTTTCTGACGGGACCAAAGGAAAAATTACTGGTTGTGGAAAATTCACTTTTGAAAACAAACCCAGAATACCACGAAATGGAGGCACGGATATCTACGTCAGTTTTAAGGGTGCCACAGAACCTAGGAACTGTCTAGTGTTTTGCAACGAGGATTTGAAACAAAGCATAACTGGACTAAATAAAAGTACACGACTATATGTGTTCAAAATTATAATTTAGTTAAATTCAAATTTGTAAATAAAAACTTTAGAATTGCGTTTACTTGACATATTTTTTAGCAACAAAAATAGGGTCTAACAAGGAGTGGAAAGGATTTAGATACGAAGAAAACTGCAGTGGGTCTTTCATCTTGATATCAAAATGGATGGAATGCACATGACTAACATTTTACTTCTGATTGAATTTTTGTATAGTGTGTGGAAGACGTAGAGAAACTGATGATACTCCCAATTCAGGAAGGGTTGTTGGAGGTGTTAACGCCGAGAAGTATGAATTTCCTTGGATGGGTGCTATAGTTTTTAAAGCGACTGAGAATTTTAACAATGAAACACACCCAGTACCATTCACACCTAATAATCCGTTTTGCAGTGGAAGTTTGATTAACGATAGATGGTTTCTTACGGCGGTATGTTGTTAATAAATTATACTAAATAAAACGTGTCAGAAATACTATATATCTGAAAGCATTGATTGGTTATGGCAGGCACATTGTGTAGATTGGACTACAAAAGAACTTCAGGTATTCTGTATTAACTTGTTTTAGACATTTGAAAACAACAATTCGTTTTGTGTACAAAGGGTAACTAACTCTTTCAGGTTGTTTTGCACGCACATGTGATGGATCGACAATTAAATCCTTGGGAAGATCCGTTAGGACGCTTATAAGAACAATTTATAAATTTTACAACTTTATGTACAAAAAATATGTTAGTGTGAATATTGATAAGCAGAAACGATGCCATGTTTCAAGACGTACCTGGTTGGAATGCACCAAATGAAACAGATCAATCTGAGGACAGAATTCGACTAGAACCCGAGAAAATTCTAATACACCCTTTGTACCCTGCTTACGTCGACAGCACGTAATAAGTCATGATTACAATCGTTAATGATTTTTCATTAACTATTTTTGTATGTATGTTTTAAATAGTTGGGACTATGACGTGGCACTCATTAAATTTAAAACTCCACTGGATCTAAAAACTGACAAAAGAGTAAGCCCAGTATGTCTGCCACAGATCAAAGACAAAGTCGAATATGAGCATGAAACACAAATGACTGTATCAGGCTGGGGTCTTCACAAGGATCCCATGTACGGTGGAAGGAGCGCAAGAATTCTTCAGAAGCTTGATTTAAAGTACTATAGTCATGCTAATTGTACAGAATTGTTAGGAGATTCACCATCATTTCGACATTTTTGTGCTGGAATATTGGAAGGAGGGAAAGATTCATGCCAGGGTGATTCAGGTATGATGTAGTTTTGTACTGCTCACCCGCTTCTACAGTTTTAATTTTCCAATACTTTTTTCACAGGATCTCCATTGATTTTAAAGACTGACGATAATAATTATATGCAGACTGGTATAGTAAGTATAGGATCTATTTGTGCGGAGAAAGGTATGTAGTTTTGATTGAGCGCACTCATTCACACAGTATAAAGTCCACTATAAAAATCTGTTCTTATAACGAGAACTTAAGTATTCTTTTAACTCAGGTCAATTGGGATTTTACACAAATGTTGCAGGTATATTTTATTTGTAAGATCATACGTGATCTATAAAACATATTATGTTTTTTAAAACCACAACATCTTGTTTGTTTGCTATAATTTAATATTGCCAACGTTATCATGCAGAAGTGATTCAGTGGATATACAAAGTTACTGCACAGGATTCTACGTGGTGTCCAAAGAAGATGCACTGAAAATCGTTTTCGTTTATTTTGATTGAAAACAGCATTTTGCAATTATTCTAAAAAGGCATATTTAAAATTATTGTTGATTTCTTGAAAATGTCAAAATTTTAACATTGGTAAGAATGTTTAGAATTTTATGTGTTTAATGTTTTCGTGATACCCATTTTGTATTTTCTCTCCCCGTCCTAGAATATGTTTAACTATACATAGTTTAGATTAAAACTCCCCGCTTATTGTGCTTAAATTCCGTTTTATTTAAGGATTTCATTTAAGGATGGAACGCAAGTTTCACTGATTTCACTACATTCATGACAGGTGGGTAAGTAGGTGTATAGTTTGACTTTCCTCCTGGTCGTTTACTTATGATAAAATCCTGTTATGAGAACTAAAATGGTATTAATAAACAAAAATATTAATATAATACTCATTTTAACTCATATTTCAATTTCGAGAAACTTTATACAAGATATCTTTAACTATAGTAAATAATTTAATTTTTTAAATAAATAATAATTACCTTGTTTCGTACCCAGAATTAGCGGACATTCTAGCGAGTATAGTTGTTGATTAGTTTGGTCAGTTATGTGATCATAGTGCCAAACTAGAGCTGATCCTTTCAGTGGTTTCACATTCAGTTCAAGTAAAGGAAATATTTTATAACCACCCATTGTTACGTCATTTAGCTGAAATTTAAAAAACATCATTGAATCAGTTTAGTACAATAGTCAACAAGTCATAAAAATTGTTATGCATACATATAATACGCCTTGGGCCATCATTTCTCCATCTTCTTCGTAGTAACTATTGCTTGAGCTGTGAATCTAAAAACATTTTGGTTAGACTAGATAGGCCTTTTCTTATAAATTTGTTGTTGGCTTACCGAGTCATGATTATGTAACCCAGTGTATAACAAAGTTTGCAACGCTCGTATTTCCAAGCCAGAATCCAGTTTATGGTAAAACAGTCCAAAATTATCGAATTTTATGGCCCCGTAGTATTGTTGTTTTTGATTTGCATTTTTATCGGTGATAGATTTCAAAGCAGTAATTTCTTGCTTCTCTAAAAACTCATAATATTGTACTATGGACGGGTCTTCAGAAAGTATTTCTGCTTTCATTGGACTGATTTTATTGTATGGATTTCGATTGTGTACGTAATGACAACGCTGGTCTGTGGTTATCTTGATATCTTTTTTAATCTCTCCACGACATCCAGCATAGAAGCTGTACTTTTCTAAACCCGGAAAGTTCATTTGGCGTTTTCCACGCAGAAAAGCTTGTAGATGGTCGAATTCTGAAACGTTGGCCTTAAACATGAGCTGTCGCCATGCTTTGTCTAGCATGGCTTTATCCGTAGAAGTTTTTACAGATTTCACTGCTGCTTCAAGCCAGTCGTAGGCAAGGGCATAAACCTTTAGTGATATTGCTTCAAGTGCAAGATCAAAACACTCTTCGAAATCCAGTTTAACTCCGGTGTCCACTTTACCAAAAATTCCAAGACGCAACTACAACACAAAATATCTTTGAACTGTTAAGCTTTTATTATAAAAATCGCTCCACCAATTTTTGACTAACCTGGCTTGTTGCATTAAATCCGTAAATGTAATGAATTTGCAAGATGTTTTTTAAAACCAGCTTTAAGTCATCCTCCGCTGTTGGCCATATCAAGTTTGCTTCCAGAGCTTTTTGCTGAATATTGTTCCAAACATTTACAGGTTTATTCCTGCCCTCACACTCTTCAAGTGCGTCTCCACTTTCTTCCAAATTGATCAACCTTTTGTACATTTTGTATACAAGCAACACATTTTTTATTACTGCCTCGCCTTTTAATATTCCATTTAGTTGGCGTATAGGCTCATTGTCCTTTTGATACTTTTGCAGGTATTTTTTCACAACATAAACGCACTCGGAACGACTATTATTGAAATTTTCCCCAGATTTACTAAAGTTTGCACTCAGCTCTTTAGCCGAATTTTCCTCAAAAACTGCAAGACGTTGTACTGTTATGAAATCAGTAAGAACTATGGAATTTTTAGGTATCGTGACTTCCAACGCAAGCGTTGTGCAGATAATAATGAAAACAAACTTCAAACAAAACACGACAGGAAAACGTAGAAAGTGCATTTTTGTTACGTATGAGTTTTGATGCAACTGTTGCACGCGTATTATGGAAAAAGAGTGAATTATACTGAGATTTATTAGGTAATGACCAACGAAAACAATGCAAAATAAAACTAATATTTTTTTGCATTAAAGGGCACAACTCACATAACAAAATACCAACTCTTAAAATTGATACCATAAATATTGTCCATGGGTTTCTTGTAAAACCGGTAGTTATTCCAGCTATTGCCGAGTCGGCAATGTCGACCATACAGCGTTTCTACGGTAGAAATGCAAAAGTAGTAATAAAAATAAGCAACACAAATAGAAACGGAGATCATGGATGCCATATATTTATATGAAAGAAAGGGATACATTTTATTGCATATTGCACAACTTACCCTGCTTTGTGTGAGCAAACGAGCAATTTAATAAGCAAGCATGCTTGTATCAAACTGATTGCAAGATTGTTTATTATTAAAATGAATAAAACGTAAAATATTTTTCATCTTACTTCGTTATTCCATTTTTAAAGAAATTAGCCAACACGCCAAAAATTCCTTTCATAATGATTGTCGTTTTACTTTTAATTGCTCAGTTGGCTGGCATATTTTGCGAAAGCAATTACACTTTTTATAATTCGGGTTTTACCCCTCAACGTTTAGCACATAGACACTTGATGGAAGAAGGACTGGTTAAATATTCTCAATCAAGGAGAGATTTTCTGCGTTTGCAACAATTTATTATTAAAGTGTATATAACCAAATATCCGAAGCACAATCGTGTAGCATCTTTTGCTTCTCTAATTTGGAAGTGGACAGTGTTAAGAAAAACGTTAAAATTAAGTGCATCTTTTGACTTTGAAGCAGAATCTAAAAGTAAAAGTGTATAATAATATGTCTAACCTTTGACATCCAGGCTTATCTAAGTTTTTTGGGCATTATCTTTTATAGAATATTTAGTGGCCCCAAAGCATGTTTCCTTGGAATCACAAGCAGAGGAAAAAATTGGATCCCACGAAATGAATATTATATTCGGAGACTATTATCAACAACAGAGCATGACGTTATTAAAACCAGAAAAGGTTGACAATGTTTAAGGGCAATTACTTCACGCTTTCTTAAAATGCTGTATTTAAATCTTCTACCTTCCTTTAGATCTCACGAGGCACAGAATTTGACACCATTAAAGGTGGGCATCTTTCCGTAACACAACAAGCAGAAATCAGCATGCACCAGTTAGCCTTTGGAAGATACTATGAATCAATTGAGTGGCTTGAAAATGCAGTTTATCAAAACTGGCTAAACTTTGCAACCGCGAACTCTAAATGTCCGTTGGATATTATTTCCAACCTACATCCCGTATCTGTTCAACAACATAACCGAAAACGCTTTGAAATCTATAGCAAAACACCAACTCTCCAAGTCCATGATAAACAAGTGCAAGCGTTTTTCTCAAAACCTGTTCAATATCCATTCTTTGTCAACTTTCCGTATCAAACCAAAATGGCATTAGTACCGCAAAAAATATCAAACAAGCAACTGCACTATGAAACCCTTAAATTATCCGGCTTACACAACAAAAACGCAACTGCATACGCCAGGATAGTGGATGGTTGTTTGGGAAACAGATATATGCCACTGAAAGAGCAAGCTAAGCTATTTTGTTACTTGGACACCAAAAAGCATTCTTACTTTCGAATTAATCCACTTTACACAGAAATTCTTTCTTATAAACCCGAACTGTATCACTTTCATAAACTTATCGGGGAGAAAACTATTAAGCGAGTGATACAAATTAGAGAGTGGGATTTAAAGCGAAAAAGATTTACGTGTGGATTATCAGACCGCTATTTTCCTTTTTGCCGCCCTGCTAAACTTACTCCAGTAAATTTGTTTAAAACAACGGAATATATTTCTGGGTTGAAGCACACTTGGTGCTCTGGTCAATGTCATGTTGTGGAACAAACTGCAGGAAGAGTGGCAATTGAGCATAATGATCATGTAAGGCAATAAAACACATAAATTCTTTGATTTCATTAGAATTAAACATTTAGATTGTTGTACATCTATAACAGACTGGCGGTGATGAAGAGCAAAGGAAAACTGAACAGCTAGAAGAACATGGAGATTATCTCGCAACTGTTTTATACTTTGTAACTTACAGTTTCCTTTAAATAGAAATATACAAATGAAAATGTATAAAATGCCACTTTAATGTATTGTAGCTGGAAACTCCAAAATTTGGTGCACAAACCTACTTTACGCATATTGGAAACTTTGCTGAAGCTGAGAAAGGATCTGCCGTTTTCTGGTAATTTTTCTAATAATTTCAGCGGATTACAATAAAAAGCTTCAGAATTGCAAAAATGCATTTATCTGTGTGATTTTGTAAACTAGGTATGGAATGTGGAGAAATGGAAGCTTGCGCTATAACCAGACAGAACATTGCGGATGTCCCGTGGTAAGATTATAAACAGTTTTAAAGATTATCCAAAATTGTACAACAGATTTAAACGTATCTTCATCGAATTTGTTTGCATAACTTTGTAGATTCATGGAGGTAAAATCGGTAAGTTTGTGCAATGCCCGTAAAAGTATTTATTAGTTAGTGCTATGCAATGCTACAACACGCTTGCTGTTTGAAATTGCAGTAACCACACATTTTATCCGGTATAATACCAACTGGCAAACATATAGATGTTCTATGGATCCAAATGAATGATTTTGTGTTAATTAAATAACGTAGATTAAGCTTAGACAATGAATTCAATGAATAAATGCAAAAAAAGTAATAAATTGTTTTTAAAAGTACTTCTGATTTTATTTGAGCTAATTTAGCAATAAAATTCATTATAAAACTTATTGTTCATGTTAACGCCGGCGCTTAAACCAACCCCCTCCACCATTTCCAAAAGGACCACCCGGACCAAAAATGCCATCTCCGGGACTTGGGTTATACGGCGGTGGTGGTTGCGGGATTGGCTCCCAACCTCCATTTCCCCAGCCACCGTTACCCCAACCGCCGTTATCCCAGCCGCCATCCCAGCCTCCTCCCCAACGTCCTGTCAATGAACGAAATTGGACACCACCACCGCCACCCCCACCCCCACCTGTAAGACATAATGTCCTACATGCCCGTGAAAAACCTATTTAGAAAGAAGAAAGTAAATCAGTTTCAAAATGTACTAAAAATAATATGTTTCTGCTTGCTTACCTCCTACTTGGGCATTAGTGACATTAACAAAAATTATGAAGCTTATCAGAATAATCCGTAGGGCAACCTTTACAGTCATCGTGCAAGTCTGAATAGTTAAATTACATGCTATGCTGAAAGCTGTACAGATTAAACTCCAATGAAAGTTGAATCCAATATTTTATTCTTAAATAAATGACCATTATGTAATATGCAATTAGTATTTATTATGGCAATTTGGTTGATTGAGCAATCACATTTTTAGTGCTCATATTAATTTAAACGTATATTTTTCAGCTTGAATATTGATAATTCTGGGTGGACATCTTGTAAAAAGTATTGCAATGACGCATAGTATTTTTATATGAACCATATCGTAAGCATAAGATTAATATGAAAGCCACCACATCAAAGTTTTACTACCTATTCAGCTTTTCACAAACCCAACCCACTGTGCAATGCGTATAGGTAAATTCATAAAACCATAAAACCATCGTCCTTGCACGTTATGACGACGATCAGTTAATAAGATATATTATGCTGAATACACCTAGGAATTAAGCATAATGTTGTTAGTTTATAAAAGCAAAATAGTAGTTTTTATAAAGTCCTGGGTAACCTTGATATTTTTATCAGTTATACTCTCTGTAATTTTTATCAGCAAAATAGGATGCAGCTACGAGTTTTCCAATTTGGGCTTTACACCACAGCGATTAGCAGAGCGGCACGGGTTAGAAGAAGGCCTTGTTGGGTTTTATGAAGATCGCCTACTTTTTTTGAAAGCGGAAAGGAAAGTAATTGCAAACTCTCTAGGTAAAAACAATGCTACAAGGATTCAACGGTCGATCTTGCATTGGAGATGGTCCTTAATGTCTAAAACCTTGAATTTTACATTCTCATATAACCTCGGAGAAGAACTTCGAAGTAATTGCAAATTAACTTTTATAATTTATGATTAATTTATGATTTTAAAATGTACTGCGTATTTTCAACAGAAATAATGGTCGAGGAACTACAATACGCAGCCTTATCAACTTCTGCCGAAGATGCAGTAGGGTCACATGAAATGTTATTAAATTTTAAAGCTTGGTATCATTTGCAACAATTGATGTTGCTTCACCCTCATGACGTAAGCAAAACACATTATTCTAAAACGCAATATTTTGGATATATATTTTGATTGTCACATTGTCAATATTAAACAGCTATCTCGGGGATTGACACTTGATACACTAAAAGGTGGGAAACTTACTTTAGCCCAAGAGATGGACATTAGCATGTTTTTGCTAAACGACAGGAGATATTACATGGCGTTTGAGTGGATAGAACACGCTCTATTTCAAAGTAGACGTTCTCAGTTTATGGAATCGCACAAAATCTCACCACACCTTCTTTCTCAAGTTTACCGTGTTTGTGCACAAGAACATAACAAATGGAGAAATAAATCATACAGTAAAATTCCCACTCCAAAAGATTTTCACATGGATGTAATAGACTTTTTCAGTAAACCAGTGACGAATACAAGTTTACCCAGAACGGTATCTGAACAAATTTACAGGCCGACAAACAGAGAAAAGTACTATAATAAATACAAAGGATATCGTACAGACAGAAACAAAATCACTAGACACGCACAGTTTATAGATGGCTGTATTGGAAATATATACATGCCTGTGGAAGAGAAAAATAAACTGTATTGCTATTTGGACAACAAAAGAAATCCGTATTTTTATATAAATCCGTTATACGTAGATATTTTGTCTCATAAGCGGGAACTGTACCAGTATCACAAGGTTATAGGAGAAAGTACTATCAAGCGGTTACTGAATATTAGAAAGAAAGAATTACAACAAAACAATTTGAAGTGCGGATTAACGGATTACAATTTTCCATTCTGTGAGTCGGGGCCAAACACTCCAATCCATGTTTTCAAACTTACGGAATTTATAACTGGTTTCAAGCATACAATGTGCTCTGGACAGTGTCATTGTATTGAGTATACTCCGGGACGAACCGCGTGGGAACATAATGACCATGTTTGTTTATTTTGTTGATAAAGATTGTAGGTTTTATTTGAATATTATTTCTTCAGACAGTTTATTTATTGAATATGTAGACAGGCGACAGACGTCCAGAAGAACTGTATTCCGAGCAACTCAGAGAACACGGAGATTATCTTGCTACATTTCTATATTACGTAATATTATTCAAACATTTATCAATCAATTTTGGCTAAAAATTAGAAATAAAAAAGATATTTAATTGTATTTAGTTAGAAGGTCCGGAATTAGGTGGTCATACGGTTTTTATGCCGGCTGGTAACTATGCTCCACCAGTCAAAGGTTCTGCTGTGTTTTGGTAAACATTTAAAAAATAACATGCGTTATTAAAGTATTCAGTTTTCTAGCTTTTTCATTACTTTTTCTGATGTCAGGTGGGGAATGTATCGAAACGGTAAACTAAGATTTAATGAGACTGACCATGGAGCATGTCCAGTGGTAAACTTTTGATAACATATTTGTTAGAGTATTAATATGTTGTTGTGAAAATTGTGCGTGAAGCGCTTAAAAAATTCTTTATATTTTCGTATTTAGGTTCATGGAGGAAAAATAGGTAACATTTCTTACAGTTTTTGTTAAAATTTATTTAATCTGTTTGATTACATATTACCAGGTTACATATCAAATGTATTTATGTGCATACATTTCTTTACTGCAGTGCTGACGCATTTTATACGGTACAATACCAATTGGAAGACTCACAAATGCTCACTAGACCCATCGGAGTGAAATGAACGTAAGAATTTTTAACGCGTAAAGCATGTTTTAAATCACAAAATAAAGCAAGAAATAAATCTCTGTTTCGATGATTAATTAAAAGTGCAAAGAGTATTTGTAATTTTCAAAAGTAACTTTCATTGAAAAGGCAGCCTTTGGAGTTTGACAAAGTTCATAGAAAATATGGATTTTGTGGTCATTTATTTTTATCTTGATTTTACGGTATATCGTAATCAATATATTGATAATACTGATTGTGGAAATACAGTTCCTTAAACGTTATGTTTCAAGTCTAGTTTGTTCATCAATCCAATGCGTACATTTTGTTATCTTTTGTTAAAATAAGCAAAAACGTTTGCGTGTTTACATAAGAACCTCTGTTAAACATCCTTACAAAAGTTGCGTTGACTCTGACAACAAAGGAATTTATCAAAGTCAATGCCTTTAGCATAGAAATTCACTATCACTTAAATAAAACTGCTAAGCTGATTATAAGTGGTTGCTGTAAGCATGTAGTAGCAAAGCGGTTTCGATAATTATCAAATCACTGTAAATTCTGCTGCTGTAAGCACTAATAAAATTTGTTGAAACAAGGAGCTAATATATAAAGGGCATAGTAACATATTGGAATGAGCGACAGCATTTTAGTCAACTGGGATTTACTATTTCACCATTTTAAATCTACCTACCATATCCTTACCAAAACCACTGTGGAAAGCTTTTCATAGTCTAAAATACTTGCCATATGCATATCCATACTCCTCTGGTTGACTTGTTATCTTTATGCTACGGAAACTGGAGAAATGAGTCGTAAGTTATATTTATAGTATTACGTATTCTCTTATGTTCAACACTGCTTTTGCATTTGTAACCTAGGCTAATGCCATGCAAAAGTTGGTTGTTTATTTTTTGCTTTGTTATAGATAACACGCTAAATATACAAAAGATAATTTCCCTATCCTTCCACTGTTAGTTCATTGCTTGATCACATGTGCATTAGCACACAAGGCAAATATTCTCCGGCAATCAGATTACAAAATATTGAGACTTATCTAAATTCAGTCGTGTAATTAAAAAATTGGAACAAAATGGTTTGTCGTAATCAGAGGATTTGGGTGGTTTTGGCAACTTTGTTGAGCTTATGGGTAATTTTTAAAACATTGACAGTTCGAGTGTGTAGCTAACCAAAACCGTGTAATCATTTTGTTAATTTTGAAAATCCCGAAGGCTACTCCATGCTTTCTCTACTGGATGTTTCACAACATGGACATATATTCTGTTCCTCTGACTTGGTACAATGTCATCTCGGAAATTCTGTTGGGTCTTGGAGTTCCCTATTACATCTATGCTTCCACGTGGTTGTTTGTAGCTTGCTTTCCGGTTGCACACGTGAGTTATTGCATATAATTTACTACATAAAGCCAAGGTAGCTTCGTAATTTTAATTTTAATCATTTTTTAAACAAAACTAAATATTTATTCTTCTTTGCAGTCGACTGTAACGGACAAACTGTATTTTATCACCGTTCCCCTTGTGATTTGTTGCCTAGTCGCACTTTTGCAAACAAAATTGATAATTTTCGGTGTGATGTTGGCATTTGAAGCTGGACTTTGTGGACTAGTTTACTATATTCGAAAAATGGAGGACTCGACAGTTCTTGTGGTAAATGCTGATGAGGAACATGATAACGATTCTAACACCTTATCAGCATCTGAAGAGGAAGATGCTCCTTTGATTCGAGAAAATCAAATTGTAACACTTTACGAGAGTACGGGTGGAGGAGATTCTAACGTCTTAATAGAATAGATCATGTTTAATTTTACAATGAGTACTTTTTTATAAGACAAGCGTTTTGTACTTCCATGTTTTTAGAAGGAAATGTACTTTACAAAAAACAGGTTCAATTTTTGTACTAAGCGTTTTTTGATTCCTTCTAGACTGTACAAACTTTACAATCTCAATGGTTTGTTAAACTTTTATTTTTAAATTCAGTGCTTTGAATTGTCTCATGCTTGATCTCGTAAAAATTTACATTATCTTTACATTTAATTACTTTTAAATTCGTTATGACACCAAATAGTCTATGCACTTTACCCTTAACCCTTTAGTCCATAAAATTTGATACATGACATTTTTTTACATTATTCATTTAAATCCATCTCACTATTTGTAAGCTGTTGATTTTAATGTAAAGGCGATAATTACATTAAATATTATTATTAATTTTGTCAGTATGTCGATAATTTAACTTCAGATTAAATAAAATAGTATATTTATAACATATTAGGCGCAAAACGACAAACACAATCAGTGTATTTTAGTGAAAAGTTGCACTGAATAGTCTAACAAAAAATCAAAGTACACCGATTGAAACGTAAGAAACCATGCGTGTTATGTTAAACAACAGTAAATATAGAATTTGAGACTTGAATTTGAACCGATGTTATATGGTGATTTCATGAAAGCTTATGTAAAATCCATCTCGTTTTATATAATATATTCTGAGCTTATCCCGAGCATTTATCGACAGAACGCTAGGCTCACAAATGCACAACTTCACTGAATTGGCATTTCATATTCTTACATTTCAAGACGTCGTACTTTCTTTATACATTGGTGAATCGCACTGTGTATTCTGGAATTAAAATTTATTTTATATCATGGCTATGTTCTATTTAAAGATTTGGAAACACATGTACTTGATTTTTTGCTAGGTTAATTTCCTTCAGAGATAATATTTTTGTTAACGTGCGTAACTTTTGAGCGTTCCAGAATGGACATATTGGAGCAGCAGAACATGGGTCAAGAAGAAACCTTTTATAAACCACCAGTTAAGAAAATACGAGGATTGCAAATATGTTCATAATACATATCTGACCAACGATATCGGTATCGCCTATTTACTAATTTAATTTTTCTTCAATTGCTGTCTTTGCTTGGTAGGAGTAAAAAGTAGAATTGTGGAGAGTAAATCCGAGTAATCTGGGTGCACCATCAACAACATAATCAAATAAAAAAAAACTATTCCACATTTTTACTTACCATTTTAAACATGGTTTCACATATCTTATTTTCGTGTTAGCAAAATTAAAATTTCTGTTTCAAAATTTTGAACCAAGATAATTATGGAAGCATTCCATTGTCATGCTTTGCTGAGTTTAGCGCTTTATATGTAAGTAAATATCTATTTTTAGTTTACATTAACCACCATATACGGACTGGCAAGAAAACGATTGACTAAATAATTGTGTAGTTGTAATGTGGCAGTAGGATGACGACAAACTTTTAATGTGATAAGCTTCGAACAAAACGTTTTTGTGGTATCAGTTTTAATGAAAATTTATGCAAGGGTTTGGTTTATCTTGACGTAGTGCTTCCGTTTCATTTAATTCAAAAACACTTTATGAGTGTAGGTATGCTTGATGCGTCGTTAACATTACAAGTTGCTTATCTTATCAGGTCATATCTTGAATTGTTAAGTGTCAATAATGTTTGGACAATAATTGCTAAGCTAAGCGCAAGTTTTTAGTTCAGGCAACAACGTAGTAGTTCTTTTGTCGTTATCAATTTAGTTTTAAAACCTGCCGTTTCAAAACGTTTAATATTTACTACTGTTTCAGTTATTGTTTGGACATAATTAGTACTGTTATTCAGGTTTTGCAATAGAAAAATGATTCGTGACCCTATGGTGTTAACTATGTGTGTCTCTTTATTTACATTAGTGGTACATTATACTTAAGACTCTAGAAAATTGTTATTTTATAAACTGGTATGTAACTTAACTAATTTAAAATATTCTTTCTTTATTTTCAAAATTTTAGGCAAATCCACTGTTTCTTTTGTGGATGTTTTATGGCGTGGACATTCTATGTTTACCACAAACATTTGTAAATGTTATAAAGGAACTAATTTTGTGCCTCGCTTTGCCGTTTTATCTCTACACAATTACTTGGCTTTTTGTAAATTGGGCTCCAGTTTCAACGGTAGTGTAGATGTTTTTACGTTTCAGTACCGTGCATTGATGGACTTTTTAAAAAAATGTTATTTTGCAGGAAAACGTGTATAAACTCTTTCGTATAGTGGTTACGTATGGAATGATTGCTCTAGTAGCGTTGTTTCAAGGACAGTGGATAATATTGGGACTACTTATTGCTACTGCAATAAGTTGTGCTTGGACGATAAGCTACATTTATACTTTAGTCCACGAAATTGCTTTGCAGCCTCCTTCTTCCATACGTTCTTCCTTCTGGCTGGGATTCAGAAGATGAAGCCTTTATTACAATTCTTTACTACTACAATTTTAAAGCAAAAAATAAACGTCATGAAAATGTTAATTACAAGCACTTGACATTTAATTTAGCTATAATACGTATAATCAACATCAGTAGTTTGGGAAATTTATGCATAAAATGTTAATAAAATCGGTTCAGCCATTTTAAAGAGAGTATTGATTTCTTTAATGTTCGGTTTGTAAAACTAACGTACCGTTTTTAATCACAACTTACTCAAAGATTCTAACCGATGAAGCGACATAAATACTGCTTTAAATTGTTCTAGAAAGACAAGTATAGAAATATTCATATTTGAGGTGTTGGTGCCAGACAGATATTTTATAACTATATTTGTGTACTCTGCAGAATACAAGGCTTACTAGGTTAGAACGCTTTTTGTCAGTTTAGAATAATTTGACACAACGAACATTTGTTTGACTAGAACTTTAATAAAATAGCTTCTTATCTAAAATATGCTTGTCATATTCTTCTGCGGATTCATGGTGTGCTCACACATCCACCACCAAAGAAAACTCACTAGCAATTTCATGTCAGCTTAGCTAGACAAACAAGATTCTATTAAGATACTTGTAGCATAATTCACAGGAACAGCATGCAATCAACCGGCAAACGATTTCATTTCTTATCTAATCCTCTAAGCAATTTTATATTTTATTACCCGGCTACACAGTGTCTTCTATTCCCCTTGTTTTTTGCAAAACTTTTTACAATTGTGCAAGATAATGTGTAAAATAATTTATCCCTTCAAAAACAGATACGCACTTAAAAACTAAACCAAAAAATATCAATTTTGAATCCTGAGATTTTTGGTGAAGGATAATAAAGAAACAAAGCTTTTTGAACAAAGCAAATTCCGATTTGAGAATAATTTACTTTTTAAATGGAATACTCGTTGGAATTTGTAAATCACAAATGCAAATAGGCAAAATATTTGGCGGCTAAAGAGTTTTCTAATCGGCTAACAGCAGCACTTCCTAAATGTGCTAGGGAACTACCTAATGACGGAGCTTTGTCCCTAGTGTCTCGTAAGCGTTACGTTACAGTTACGTTTAGATGCACAAATAAGTTTATACGAGAAATCGAAAAGATTGAAGGAAACAAGCAAATGGATGCCTACATTTCGGAAATAATTTTACCGAATGATAAGAATGACTAAAAATATCGATTTAAGATTGATTAAAACAACATACATTTTTGTTGCAGAGGATTGTAATGTAAAAACTTAGCATGATAGTATAGACAAACATCATTCTTGTAAAAAAGTAGAAGCATAATTCTGAATCTCATTAGCATATTCCAAAACTATTTATCGTATGGCTTTTAAAATTCAAATAATAGAACACTATATCACCACAAAACAGTAGACAATCATGTCCAAAACATATGCATTATGCTGTTCGAATTCCACAAAAAAATCCTTAAATGTCACCAGCACTGTGTAATATAACTGTTGCTACTGTAAAGTTTATCAATTGGTGTTTCCTTTCAGAGTTGATATCATAATCTCACTTTAGTTTTCAGCACTTGCTATATCCTTTTAAGCTGCGTTACAAACATATTAAGTATAAACTTAACTGAAACTAATACACAACAGACATGACGCATTTCCGGAATGACTAATTTTGGTCTTCTTGAGGTCTTTGTACTAATGCATCAAAATAACATATAACATGAATTTGTATATATTTTCCATGAAAATCCACTTAGATTTTATCTCTTTAGTTGTACCGATACATTTTGGGAGATGAAGCATTTTGTGAATTCATGGTTTTAATGTGTTGAGACTATGATCATATTTTGTGTGCATGAAAGAATTCTTGTGATTTATTAACGCTTCATTGTCATACAAATATTATTCCACAGAGCAGCCGTGCTAACTGCACTGCAAATATAACAAAAATATTTTACTATAGTCACTTGTTCAGCCAAATATGGCATAATACAATGGCGTGCAACAATCAAACGTTTTGGGTTTTCGTAGCTACTGCACTCAGTTTACTGGTACAATATTACGTACAATAATTTACCCTATAGTTTACAGCTACCTGCAATTATTAACATTTGAATGGTAATCGTTACTCTCGACTCTATTAATTCGATCAGACTCCTCCGGGCTTTTTATACTGGATGTTCTATAAGTTGGACGTGTCATCAATTCCACAGACTTGGTGCAACGTCATTTCTGAGATATTATTAGGTTTTGGAGCTATTTACTATTTGAACGCGGTAACATGGCTATTTGTCATTTGTATTACTTTTTCTCATGTAATTCGCATTTCTTTTATCATTTGCAAACATTTTATTTTGACGAAAAGCGGTGAAAGTAAAGTACGCTAAAATGTTAAAATGTAAATTCAGGAAGATGTCAAGAAAAAGCTACATTACATCATTGTTCCACTTGGAATTTGCTCCTGGGTTGCACTCTTCCAGGCAAAATGGATGATTTTTGGAATTATTCTACTGTCTGGCGTATGCCTTACTAAATTGGTTAATCTGATTAAAAGTGCAGGAGAAGAGCAAGAACCAGAACCTTTGCCGGTGGACAGAGACGTGGAAAACCAAAACTACTTGGATGAATTACATGAAGGAGAAAGTGATCCCTTAATTGCACACAGAATTGAAGTAACCCGTGTGGTAACAATTTATTCGGCTATAGACAAATAGTTTGTTTGGTAAATGAATTGTAGATATTCAAATTTTGTTATGAAAATATATTATTGCTCCAAGTAAAAACAAATGTATTAAATGGTCTAAAAATGAGAATAGATTTTCAGATTGATTTTCATTTCTTGAAACTGTCATGTATCATTTATCATCAGAACACTGATTTAAATTTACTTGTGTTCGTTTAATCACGTGAGTTTGATATTTATACCTACTATGGACATACAAGTTTACTCGGCTAGATATTGGTACATTGATCAGCATGCTATTTTCAGCATTAACAAATTTAGTAGCTACGCAGCTTATACATCTTCATATCAATCCTAATACTCGTTGTATAGAAAGTGTTGTCATTTACTCATTTTGTAGATTGACACCAAGCTTGAACACTTTGCATTCTTAAAGAATGATTCTTTCTTGCTTGGGAAGGGATAAAGTATACAAAATTTTGTGTTCTCATATTATGGCAAAACACTTCGCAAATTGGCACATTCTTCTCTAAACCTTTTATGTTTAAAAAAAGATTACCCATTTTATCTTGCATGTACTCTCCGAGTGTCTATTCGTTATGCACAAGCCTCCAAATTGGTGTGCTTCTTAGGAAAGTGCATTGCCAGCATTTACATTATTAAAACTTAGCAATATTCCATGAAATGAGAATGAGTCATACTAAAATCTTGTGATGTTCATGAGTGAGTTCCTTGTAACCACACAATTTTTTTACTTGCACTGAGTGCCAATAAGTTTTCAGCATTCATCGATTAAAAATTTGTAACCTAATTTGCTACTTGAAGTCGGTTGGAAGTTACATTTCTAAAACAAGGAAATCCCAATTTGTTTGCAGAATATTTGTGACCTGTGTGTGAAACAAAATGACTTGTTGCTGTCCAGGGTTTTGGATATTTTTAGTTGCTTTGCTAAATTTGCTGGTTACACAACATACATTTTTTACGATATTGATATTTATATATTGATATATGATTGATAATGATTGCTCTAGCAAAAGTGTATCATGAATTTTAATTTGTTTTTGCTTTGCTAAACTGATGTAGATTTCTCCAGGTATTTTGTACTGGATGTTTCATGATGTCGTTCAATCTTCCATTCCACAAACTTGGTACAACGTTGTTTCAGAAATCTTGTTGGCGTTTGGAGCTATTTATTATTTATATGCAGCAACACTGGTGTTTCTATTTTGCTGTCCTGCCACGCAAGTGTGTAAAATGATGAATTTTTTAAACATTATTTATTAAACCATAATTACTAAGGTAGTAACAAATTCAATTCTTCATACAGAAAACTGTAGAACACAAGCTTGATGCTATGGCGATTCCAGTACAAGTTTGCTGTTTGATTGCGCTGTTTCAGGCTAAATGGATTGTTTTCGGCGTTACGTTGTTAGCCATTGCGTGTATGTTTGTATTTGAAGTACTGATCATGCCCTGTTTAAATGCGAATCCTGAACCTGAGTTTACAGTCGATGTGGAACGTTCTTCTGAAAGCGAAAATGAACCCTTACTATCACATACAATTCAAGTCACCAGGGTTATAACATTTTATTCGTCCACAGGCGATATGTAATTTATGCTCAAGATGACATAAACCTATGTATACTTTCCCTATCTTTTGTTTTTAAGTCAGTGAACTTCATGTCTATGTGGGATGTCGTCTTATTGTATTTGTTTTCTAATAAGCATAATTTGTGAATTTGTTAAGTATAATAACAGTGCGATTTTTGCAGTTTAGCAATAAAACCTAGGCAACAAGCTGCTAAAATACATACTATATTACGCTGCCGACTAGGGGCTTAACCTTTGTAGTTATTACATAATATTGTGGATAATTGTTGTGAAATAAAAGCCTTCCAAGCCGTGTCATTCGAGTAGAATAATATTACCTCGCATTAGTATTACCCCGAACCTGAACGTTGATTTAATTTTGATTTATTTTTTAACTCGCCTTAGAATTTGTAATCGCGTGTTAGTATGATGAGTCTCTTCATAATGCCTATATATTTCAGCAAGTATATACTGGCAACCATATAACCATTTAAGTACTTTCAATTATAGACTTTCTATAGAGATGTTGTTTGCACACGTACATTCTAGCACGCTATATTATGCTTTTCTTCAATCGGCAAAGGTAGATGTAGTATATGAATATATCCTGGCATGTTTGGCAGTCTGTGTATAATACATATATACTGTGTACACTTGTCAGTAGCAGAGAGCACTTGTCAATCATCCGCAACAACTTTCATACACACTACTGGCTGCCAACATATGAACTAAAACGTTTTATATATTATGTGATAAGTCTTTGAAAGCAACGTGTACATAGTTGGAAGGGTTTATAGTTGATTCTACATACACAGTTAATTAAATACTGCTTGGGGAAAGGTACTAAACTTTTGCGGTAAACATCAGGTTTCAAAAATGTTTTCCAATCCTGCCTTGTACATATTTTTGGTGACAGTGTTTACAATACTGGTACTTGAAAATTGTTATTTTTACCCTTAAATTTGTTTGTTTAATTTGTATAGGTACAAAAATTAATGAAATTTTATAAAATGACTACTTCATAGGCAAATCCGGCGTTTTTGTATTGGATGTACTATAATGTGGACGTTTTGTCATTGCCCCAAGATTTTGCCAACGTTGTTACTGAACTTACTCTATGTTTTGGATTGCCGTTCTACCTGTACACATTTACATGGTTGTCTGTAGTTTGGATTCCAGCGTAGTCTGTAGTCTGTAGTAGTAGAGCGGGTAAAGCTTTTGACAAAATATTCAATATAGCTTTGTATATGGACTATACAATTTCTTATATTTATAGGAAACTGCCAAAAAGAATTTGGGTTACATAGTCGTTACATACGTGATAGTTTCATTAGTAGCGCTATTTCATGGAAAATGGTTAATATATGGGTTGATTACTTCCACTGCCATATGTTGCTGCTGGGTAATCAATTACACTTTCACTTTGGACTATGATACTAATCCGGCGGTGTTGGGAAATTGGCGTTTATCTGTTTATAGAACGATACCGTGATACATTTTCAAAACTACAAACTCTTTTGGATAGAAGTATACAAAAATTTAAAATCTACTTTATTTATCTCATATCAAAAATAAAGTTTATGTTGTTCAATCTTTTGAAGATATTTACTTTAAGAATTTTTAAAAATTGATTGCGACTTAAATGCAATTGCCTTAATAAGGTACGTATATTATTTCATGATGTGGTTAGAAGTAGTCAGACAGAATGAGAATTTGAACACTATGATTAAGTGACTGTGACAAGCAAGAGACGCTACTTTACACAATGTGTGTATACTATTGTAATCAGACTTTGCTTACAATAAAGTGCATCATAACCTACTCAATGCTGAAAATACTAATACGTAACAATGGAAAATTCCAAATTTAAAATATTCATTGTAATGTGTTATCATCTCAACATAGCCTGTTGACAGAAATGGCTTGCAGTTACAAGTAGTTGTTTCTCCGGAAGCACTTCAAGTCTTTTGTGCGGCAATAACAAACTAAAGCCCTCCTCGTAAATCCGGAGACATTTTTGCAAACATAGATAAAATACAAATGAAGGCAAGAGACAAAAAAATTGAATGAATCATGCGATAGCTCATTCTTCGGGGGTTACATAATGCATTTTTCGGTTTTTTCAAAATTAACGCATCGTCATGGAATCCCTGGAGAAAGAAACGTTTTCAAAACGTGTTATGTCCTACTTCAAAAATATCGCTTATAGGTCAACGATTAAAGCTGTAAAACACTTTGTAGAAGCAGGTAAGCCCCAGACAGGTATATACAAAATAATTGGGGGATATGAAACTACAAAAACATCAGGGTGCAAGTTCTCTGAAGAACGTATTGCAACCGTGGCTCCATTAGGAACCTTGACGACGACTACAAAGTTCTTCGACGAGGAGCCGTCCATTTCATTTAGTGCTGCGACCAACAAACTCAGCATTAGTCCACAAGCACTATGGCAAATTAAAGGGGTGACGGACCTTTCACATTTCCGCCGTTCCCACTAGGACGTCCTTCCCATTTCGACTTTCCCATTTGACAATTTTCACACGAGGACAAGTTTCCCATTTGCAAACATTTTGATGACACACGGACAGATTTTCCACGACAAATTTTTAAGTAATATTAGAAAACAAACAAATGGAAAAACTTTGAAATGGAAGTTGGTAACGTAGGGCTAATTTACGTAGCCACAATTAGGGAGTGTTGGTAATTTTTCTTCAAACAAAAATTGTAGCGTAATAAGTGTTTAGCTACAGCTGGAAATTGAAGGACGAACTTGTATGTATATCATTGCAAGTTGTATATGTGTCGCGCATAAAAGAAATCATGCTTTGTCTTTGTTGCAAATGAAATGGGAAAAAATGAAGTGGGAAATATATCCGTGGGAGAAAATGGGAAAAAATGTGCAAATGGGAAATTTGAAAACGCGTGAGAATTGTCCGATGGGAATTTCGAAATGGGAAGGAAGTCCTAGTGGCAACGGCGGAAATGTGAAAGGTCCTAAACCCAATTAAAGCTCAGAAGTGGTTCATTAAAGCTTGATTTAAGCGGAAAGCACCAACAATTTTCAAGAATCTGTAGCAGCGTTCGAAATCTGGAGTCCAGTTTGTTTACAAAAAAAAACTTTCTAAAACACCAGTTATTTGTGAGGTGGCCTACGTCCATTGGGATGCCCAAGATGTTCTGGGAAACAAATGTTTCCATGCTTCCAATCCTAAACAAGTTCCTCAAAATAAAAAAGTGCAGCCAAATGCAAAGTTGTTAAAAAAGAGGTGGGGTAACATGCGATGGACGAAAACGGAAACGTTTCCAAACCTTATGTTACGGAGGGGACTTAAAACTACAAAGGAATACTTGTAGGAATGTTTAATGGCCCGTTTGATTCCGGTTATAGATAGGGATAAAGCCCGTGAAAAAGTTGTCTTCTGGCCGGGCATGTCCACTTCACACCAGGTCAAAAACGAAACTCCAACTAGGAAACCCAAAACACCGATTTTGTATCAAAATCCAAAAATGCTCAAAATATTCCAATGGCAAGATGAATCGAAACATTTTGGGGTTTATGTAAGGCGGGGTAGTCCAATCGACAAATTCCACCCAGGTTACTCCAAGGTTTCTGTACTATTTGGAAATATATCACCATCAAAGTGCAGCCTGATAGGGATATGAGGGTATAGCATAAGCCGAACGAGAATTTTTGCTCCACTGGATACAAAGGCATCAGTAAATTTCAATTTATGTGAATTTTGTTAACTATTAGTTGTACTAAATGTTAAAAAATATTGTGGTTAAATAAGGCTCAATTGTTCCAAAATATCACAATTTCAAAAATGTCTCCGGATTTACGAGGAACCCTTTATTTATTGGTAAACAGGAACAGTTTTTAAAATTAGAATGCTTCAAACAAAAAGTTATTGATATTCTAAAACTACTACTACTGTCTGTAAATAGTCTAACACATGCTAAGCTGTCTAGATAGGACTAGTAGTTTCAAGACGGATTTAGAGATGGACACTTTGTGCTCCTACTACAGCTTTCAATGCACTTAAAAACAGTTTAGTGGTTTATGGTTTGCTCATAAGCTAATATGAAAATTTTTATTTGTACTACAATATTTTGTACATTTATTTTAGCTTTATTTATTAAATTGGTAGATTCTCAAATTTCTAGTTACAAACGAAGACCGCTTGATTTTAGTGAGCAGGTTAAAATTCTTTTACAATACTTTCACTCATGTCATTTCAAGATTTACTTTGACATACGTACACCAAGACACTTTTGGACTGAGGGAAAATTCATCCTTCACATGATTCACGCAGCTACATTTTCTTTGGAAACCAAATCATTTCATAATTATGCTCATCAAGTAAACTCTAGTGATAAAAATCATCACAAAATTAGAAAGTTTAGTTTATGTTTTTCTCATCTATACATGTTCGAACAGCTAGCGCAAACCGTAATTTTAAAAATTAGGCAAAGTGAAAGCATGAGAGAAACTCCAGATTATATTTTGTTTTTCGAAGAATTCCGCTCACCAATTGAAATACGAGAACCGTTTTACAAATTTGTGCTAAACCAAACATTTTTGAAAGGCTTGATATTTCGCATTGTCCAGCTGCAACGTGTATACTTGATGTGTACCATTTGTCACGAAAGCAACCTCTGGGTAAAATTACATCAATCGCAATTAGATTCGTTCTCAAAAATTATAACTGTATGGCAACGTCTTCACAACAATTTAAATGGCTTGTTTATTTATCCAGAAGAAATTATCATTATACGATACAATACCAATTGGCAGACTCACAAATGCTCACTAGACCCGTCGGAGTGAAATGAAGCTAAGAATTTTTAACACGTAAAACATGATTTAAATCGCAAAATAAAGCAAGAAATAAATCTCTGTTTTGATGATTAATTAAAAGTGCAAACAGTAAGTAATTTTCAAAAGTAACTTTCATTGGAAAGGCAGCCTTTGGAGTTTGACAAAGTTCACAGAAAATAATATGGATTTTGTTGCAATTCATTTTTATCTTGATTTTACAGTATGTCGTGATGAATATATTGATAATACTGATTGTGGAAATACAGTTCCCAAAACGTTAGGTTTCAAGTCTAGTTTGTTCATCAATCCAATGCGTTCATTTTGTTATCTTTTGTTAAGCAAAAACGTTTGCGTGTTTACATAAGAACCTCTGTTAAACATCCTTACAAAAGTTGCGTTGACTCTGACAACAAAGGAATTTGTCAAAGTCAATGCCTTTAGCATAGAAATGCACTATCACTTAAATAAAACTGCTAAGCTGATTATAAGTAGTTGCCGTAAGCATGTAGTAGCACAGCGGTTGTGATAATTATCAAATCACTGTAAATTCTGCTGCTGTAAACACTAATAAAATTTGTTGAAACAAGGAGCTACTATATAAAGGTCATAGTAACATATTTGAATGAACAACAGCATTTTGGTCAACTGGGATTTACAGTTTCAGCATTTTAAATCTACCTACTATATCCTTACCAAAACCACTGTGGAAAGCTTTTCATAGTCTAAAATACTTGCCATCTGCATATCCATACTCCTCTGGTTGACTTGTTATCTTTATGCTACGGAAACTGGAGAAATGAGTCATAAGTTATATTTATAGTATTACGTATGTCTCTTATATTCAACACGGCTTTTGCATTTTGGACCTAGGCTAATGCCATGCTAAAGTTGGTTGTTTATGCTTTGCTTTGTTATAGATAACACGCTAAATATACAAAAGATAATTTCCTTATCCTTCCACTGTTAGTTCATTGCTTGATCACATGTGTATTAACACACAGGGCAAATAATATTCTCCAGCAATCAGACTACAAATTCATATTCGGACTAATCTAAATTCAGTGGTGTAATTAAAAATTAGGGACAAAATGGTTTGTCGTAATCAGAGGATTTGGGTGGTTCTGGCAACTTTGTTGAGCTTATGGGTAATTTTTAAAACATTGACAGTTCGAGTGTGTAGCTAACCAAAACCGTGTAATCATTTTGTTAATTTTGAAAATCCCGAAGGCTACTCCATGCTTTCTCTACTGGATGTTTCACAACATGGACATATATTCTGTTCCTCTGACTTGGTACAATGTCATCTCGGAAATTCTGTTGGGTCTTGGAGTTCCCTATTACATCTATGCTTCCACGTGGTTGTTTGTAGCTTGCTTTCCGGTTGCACACGTGAGTTATTGCATATAATTTACTACATAAAGCCAAGGTAGCTTCGTAATTTTAATTTTAATCATTCTTTAAACAAAACTAAATATTTATTCTTCTTTGCAGTCGACTGTAACGGACAAACTGTATTTTATCACCGTTCCCCTTGTGATTTGTTGCCTAGTCGCACTTTTGCAAACAAAATTGATAATTTTCGGTGTGATGTTGGCATTTGAAGCTGGACTTTGTGGACTAGTTTACTATATTCGAAAAATGGAGGACTCGACAGTTCTTGTGGTAAATGCTGATGAGGAACATGATAACGATTCTAACACCTTATCAGCATCTGAAGAGGAAGATGCTCCTTTGATTCGAGAAAATCAAACTGTAACATTTTACGACAGTACGGGTGGAGGAGATTCTAATATCTTAATAGAATAGATCATGTTTAATTTTACAATGAGTACTTTTTTATAAGACAAGCGTTTTGTACTTCCATGTTTTTAGAAGGAAATGTACTTTACAAAAAGTAGGTTCCGTTTTTGTACTAAACGTTTTAAAATTCATTCCAGAGTTAGCAAATTTTTCAATCTCAAAAAATTTGTTAACATCTTATTTTTATTTTCAGTGCTCTGAATTGTCTCATGCTTGATCTCCAAATAATTTACATAAACTCTGAACGTCGTTAATATAGCAGTAAATTAAATTCGAATTCGTTATAAAAGTGCATACACCAAACAGTGCATACTCGTTACCCTAAACCCTTTAGTCTACAAAACTATTTTATAATTGAATGTTTACTTGTTGATTTAAATCAAACTCACTATTTGTAAATTGTTGATTTAATGTAAAGGTTATAGTTACATTGAGTATTTTTACCAATCATTTTAGTAAATCGTTACTTTACCTCCTGAATAAATAAAACAGCATGTTTATATTATATTAGTAACAAAACAGATATATTTCATGCGATTTCATTTGCAATCTGAAGTGGCAAGTTCACTTACATATAGTCAAAATACCGCATAAAATTATAATTTGAAGAAGCTACGATTATAGAATTTGGAAACAGTTCATCAAAGCAACGAGAACCGACGAAATGGCGACTTGATGTAAAACATTTTACTGTGGGAAGTATATCATTTTTATATCATATTTCATCTTGGCAAGCTTATCCTGAGCATATATTGACAGAATGCTAAGCTCACAAATGCGCAACCTCACCGAACTTATGGACGTGAGAGTGATTCTATATTTCTCCATTTCCAGACATCTTACAATTTTATATTTATACATCTGAGATGAATCGGTGTATGTGTTTAGGATATATTTTATATCCTGACTATGTTCTACCTTAAGATTTGCAAACATGCGTATTTAGAGATATTTTTGATAATTTCACAAATACAGCTTTGAACCTTCAAACATTTTACATCAATTGTAGAAAGTAGATGTACAATCATTCTATTCTCACTTTCTATTCAAACAAAAATCTCCAATAACATGATTTGCGGTAACCAGAGATGTTGGATAGTTGTGGTCACTTTACTAAACTTATTGGTAAATCAAATAATACATTCACAATGTAATGGATACATTAGCCAAAGAATACAGTAAGCAGTAGCATCAGCTTTTTTGATTTTGTGAAATTGTTAAAGATACCTCCAGGTTTTCTGTACTGGATGTTCTATAATGTGGACCTGCTATCGATTCCGCAGACTTGGTACAATGTCACTTCGGAACTATTGCTCTTGGTTGGAATAGGATATTATTTAGATGATATGACATGGCTAGTTGTAGTTTGTTGTCCGGTTTTGCAGGTAAGCCATGCGTTTGCAAATTTTTGTAGATATTCAATTAAAACACAATAGCTTGTAAATAGATAACATTTGCATTTGTGCACATTGCAGGAAGTTGTAAAGGAGAAACTACCATACAGCATTGTCCCACTCGGTGCGTGCTCAACGATTGCTGTTTTCCAGACGCAATGGCTAATATTTGGCGTATCACTACTAACTGGGGTGTTTATTACCAAAATAATTGATCTTACCATTCAGAATACGGATGAGCAAACATTAGTGCTTATAGAAACAGACGTAGAAAAAGACAGCAAGTTTGAAACTTCTGAAGGCGAAACCGATCCACTTTGTGGCAACAATACCAATCCAGCTGTAACGTCGTATTCGTCCATAGATAATGAGTGAATTTTTCACCACATGCTTTAGGTTAAAGATATTTTTGTAACGTGCGTAATTTCTATGCGTGTCATTTGTAAATATATTGCTTTTTGCCATTTAATCACGTATTAAGTCATGCAAAAACGTAGCTGCATTTATCAACTGCATACATTAGGTAGCTAATGCAAAACAAGCAAGTATTAATTGTGGAAGTTTCATGTGTTTGTTTGAATGGACTACAAGGGATTACAAGGATTGGAATGGAGATACAAGTTGTAAATTACATACATACTTTCATAAATTGAATTTAGAATGTAATTTGTACAGTCGTTTGTGATTGCGATGTTGATTTATTTCATCAAATACAAATCAGCATACAGGTTTTACAATAAGCTTAAGCTTTTATTTGACAAAGCGAGAAGAAAACGGTTTAAAATTTCTCAAATTATTATAATTTATACGGCATTGAGATAAAAATTTAAAAGTTTGGAAGTAAACAACTATCCAAGATTAGAATTTGACTGAAGCATTACAAAAATTTCAACCATTGTACGAATAGTTGGAAAAAACTATGTTAAGCATAAAAAAGTAAGTGATAGTTTCTAAGAGTTTAATACTTTCATAGCTTGTTGAAAGAACACATTTTCAATAAATTTCTTGTAAAAAATATTGACATGAACCATGTCACATAATTATCATTCTTATTAAAGCTCTTGGTGCAAGCAAGTAATGATTTTACAATTGCAGTTTTATATTATACAAAATGCAAGGCTCACTTTGTTGGCAAGTGTTTCCCAGGTTACATTCATAATGATAATTGTTGAAACATAATACTCAGACTAGAGCAACCTTTTCTTAGGCTAGAGGACTCATAATGCAATAAAAATAGCTTCTCGTCTATGATGCGCTTCTCATTTTTTTGCTTCGAGAGAGATGTGATGTGCTCGTACATCCACCAACAGAGAAAACTCACTAGGATTTTCATTTCAGCACAGCTATATGAACAAAATTCTATTACGCTACTTGTTGCATAATCCACGGACAAAGCATGCAATCAACCGGTTTTATTACTTTTCTACTCAGCTGACCATTTCACATTTATTTTATTAGCCGGCTACACAGCGTTTTCGATTCCCCTTGTTTTTAGTCAAATTTTCTTTCAATTGTTGCAATTAGTTAATGTGTTAAAATAATTACTTCTGGATAAAATTTGACAAAGAATTTTTGGTGTTCTCTTGTAAGTTTTGCAAAGCAGCATTTGTGACAAGTGTTTTATTGTTGTTTTATAAAATACTTTCTATTCTGTTTGAATAAAAGTTATCAACGAGCTTAACCATGTTCATGTTCCATATTTAGAGCGAATAAAATTGTATCAAGTAGTTATTACTAATTACAATACTGCACGATGGACGAAGCGGATCAACCAGACGATTGTTTAAATATGAATCTTGTAAACACTAAACAATCAGCGGCATCAAACGTTAACTTGACATCGTACGGAAATCCAGTTAGCGGTCAAGATGATGATATTATAATTTTTATTGGCTACAGTCGGTCCGGAATGTCAACCACGAGACTGTTGTTATGTGACAGTGAAAACAATTTTGAGAATCTGAGAGTAATAGGAGAACCACCTTGCATTTGTGACACTAATGACGAAATAGGTGATTTTACCGGCGTTTCATGCACACATTCACTCAAGTATTTTAACTTATCAAGTGTGGAAAATGTGACATTTGTTGACACACCGGGATACGGTGGCAATTATGATATTTTTCAAGAAATAGAGAAAACAAATTTGCTCAATCATGTATTCAATAATTCTAAAAGACTGAAAGTTTTATTATTTATATCTTATAAAGCTTTTTACTACGACGCAAACAGAAATGATCGACTGAATCCTATTTTGCTTGCAAGTTTTCTTGTGCCAAAGTTATCGCACGTTTCTACAATCGGTGTTGTGATCACAATGGTAGACAATTGTGGATCTAGTGCAATGGACAATTGGGCCATGGAAAATGTTCTGACACGCTTGAGTAATTTATTACTAACCATGGAACCTAACAACACTGGTGCACGAGAATTGCTGGAAAGTGTGCTAAGCAACAAATTGGTGTTTCTTGTGCGTAGACCAATAACAGTACCACCAGCACATCATTTCCAATTATATGAAAATCTACTTTCTGATTTTATTCATTTCTGCAACAGACTAGCATATTCAACAAAACTGGGCAATATCTGCTTGACACCAACTGCTGAACTAAAATATGCACTGTTGTCTGAACACTATCCTAAAATCAGTGCAAATATTGCTATGAAAACATCTGAAGGTTTAAGTATTTTAGGGAGTAACTTACGACAACGAATGTTGCTGCAAACAGGAATTAATTTTCAACTTCGTGTACCGATAAATGAAGCTAAAGATAGCATAAGACAGCTTTATTATAACCCGGGAACGTCGGCAGACAAGTGCCATCCATCACAAATTTTGCACAAACTTGCAAGCGTTTTAAATGTTCCCCTTGCAACTAATTATTTATTCGACTTAGAACAAACTGAAAAGAAATTATGTGAAATGCAAACACGTAGTGGAATAATGGGTACTACGTTTCCAGCAATGGACGAACTAGTACGATTTATTGGGTCGCTGGACGATATAATTAAACTATTGGATGGTGCTAGCAATCAAATTAATTCATTGGAGATGAAAACAGCTACATATAACGAAATAGAAACATTGGAAAAGGATCTGAAACTCCTTTACAATTCAAGATTTGAAACTTGGTCGACGAACAGTGATTACGGAGACCTGGCATTCACTAAAGTCGAGCAACATATACGCGCACTAAAGGAATCACTTGCTCGCACAGAAAATAAGGCCAATGTAGTTATTTTCTTTGAACAGATTTACAATGTGTTGGATATAGTATGCACAGATGAAATACATAAAGAGCTGCAAAGATTATCAATCAAAATTGAAAGTGAAGGTTACAGCATAGATTACACTACCATCGAAGAAAGAATTGTAAGTGTTCTGGAAGATTTTAAAATGCGGTATAACAACAATTGGCAACACCGTTGGAAACGTAAAGCTGAAATTGAAATGCACAAGTTTTTAAAATATGTGCAAACATCATTTCTAGGAAATCAGTTTTACAAAGACTTGAACACTAGTAATTTAGCTGAAAAATTTTCCATTTTAACTAGACTCTATGAATGTGTAACAGATTACTTAAAAGATCAACGAGAAACTCAAGGATCGGAAGAACTCCAGGATTATATTGCAAACTTTGTAGCTACCGTAAACTCTAACACATCGTATCAAATCAAAACTATTTATTTTTCTTATTCAGAGAGCACCATTTCAACAGAAAATATATACACATCATTGTGGTTCAATAAAATTGCTAGTTTACAGGCAAAACTAAATATATTGTACAATTGGTATGAAAAGATGCTTGAACTAAAGACCACATTAAATCAACTAACGATGGAAACATTCAAAGAACTGAAGTTAAGCTTTCAAGCGTGTGAAAGTTGGATAGAAAAAGCTCAAAGTCTTCTTTGGCCCAATAGCGAACAAGCTGCTATTATAAGCATATCAGACTCGTTCAGACAATTATTCAATTCTGAAATTTTTTCTCGTGAAACCAAAATCTGCTTGAGCATATTGCAAGAGGTTTTTGATATAATGCCAATTCAAGCTGGCGAAAGTTTACTAGTGCTACGGAAACAGAGCTTGTATTTGAGTGATTTTATACAAACAAAAGAAAGTTTGGAAGATTATTATGAAGCCAAAAACATTTTTATAATATCCGGTGGAGAAATTGTGGTAGACCAGAGTTGGGTGGAGAAAGACGGAACTCTTGAAAATATGGTTATGTGTACCGAGGTGCTTAGATTATCCGGTAATCACAAAATAGGTTCGCAGTCAAACAGACTGCGTGACATGCAAGATAACGTTGAAAGATTTTCATGTGTTAAGCAAGAAAATACATTAACTACCGTGAGCGGAAATATATTTGTATTAGTTAGCGACAAGGTGTGCAATGGTCCCAGTAAAAGTCTAAAATTAGTTACAACAGGTGAAGATTTTAGCGCAGCTCAAAATGAAGCTGGAATATTTAAGCAGATTTCCAATATTATTTATCACAAGCAAGTAAACTCTTTGATTGCTGAATTCACTAAAATGTTCGATGTCTGGCATTTAAGAATTGGCAACATAAACAATGTACGCAATATTGACGAGAAATGCTCAATAGAAACAAATGGGCCACAGATTTGTGCAAGTAAAATTAAAGTAGAAATTGTGGCTTTGGTCGCGTTATACAAACTGGTTAAAATATTTGCATGTACTTCACATCAAAATGAGCTACAGAATTACTGCTTTTGTTTCGCTTTTGTGGATTGTGAAAAATTTCTTAGTGGCACGGTGGAGCAGAACATTAATGAATGCAAAAATCGTCGTGATGATAATGATCCATGCATAGTTGTTAGAAGACTCTACGACTGGGAAGAAAGTTTTCGACCCATAGCCAATACAGATGAGTTTGAAAATGACTGGAACTTTCTTAGGTCGGAAGATTTTGTAGAGTTTCTATTGAGTGATCAGCCTGACGTTGAGGAATGCTTGGAAAAAATGGTTCATCTGAACGCTCGAATGGCTTGGCTTACAGGAAATATTTTTGGACTAAAATTTTACAAAAGAAAATGGACCCGAGAAGATATTGATTTTAGCGTAAACTATTTTCCTGAACATGTAAAACAAGTGATAATAGAGGAGACAATGACAATTATTTCCACACATGGCCATGTCAAGAGTATTGGCTTGAAGGCTGAAAATATATGTGGGTTTCAAAGTTGTCCAGGATCATTGGAATTTGTCCTTGGAGATGGCTCAACTAAACAATTGCAAAATCAAAATTTGCATTGCTTTAGGCATCATGGAGGACCCGTGGAGTGTATACAACAACCGGATATACATGTGCATTTGACAGATTTAAGCGACAAAACAGATTTTACAATGGACGATATACTGCAACCAAAATCTGCAATAATTGCTAACGATTCATCATCGCACTCTGTGCCATCGCTCTGTGCCAAAATCTGTGCTCAAGTGTCAAACCTAGACAAAATTAAGAGTTTGGTCGAGTACTATTTGAATAATTTGTCCGGCATGGAGAGACAAGATTTCATTCTTCATTTACTTGCAAATCCATGGTTTATAGAAAACGTGCTAACGGTAAAATTATTTGTTGATGAGTACCTAAGAATTTTGCAGGAATTTGGACCCGATTTGGAAAAAATGTTTTCTGTTGAAGCCATTGCAGTTGAAAATAAGTTTCAAGAAAACTTGAAAAAATATATACGTTGTATAGAAAATGAAAATGAAAGAAAGGTAATTGAAGTGATGATTTCTTGTTGCTGTATAAAACTTATGACCTTAAAGCAACACATCAACTCACAAGAAACTGTGGTAGATTTGGAAAAGTACCTATCAGATAGTTTACGTGAAATAGATAGATTAAAGAGTTTAAATCTCTCGGCTGTGTTGTTAGAAAATCAAGTCAGGTTTCAAGAAGCCTTAAATTTGAAAAGATATAAAGCTGAGGAAAATCTGGGAAACGTAGTGACAAGTATTTATCAAGACACTCAGGCATGGTTTGAAGTAGCAAAACAAAAATGCATAAGGGATTTAGACGGTTACATAAAACTATTGATAAAGAAAAGTCGGTTAGATAAAATAATACCAGTGGTTGAAGCTATCAACTTGGTAATTCGAACAATAGGACAGGCTCAAATAATTCCAAAATACATTTTCGGAACCGCAGGAGGAGTTTCAGCAGCTCTAGCTGTTATCTTAAAATTTGTTTCTCCGTCCTTTCATGTTCCCGTTTCTGTAGCAGAAGTACCTTTTAACGACTATAAAAGACTGAAAACAGACAAAATTACAATGATCAGGTCACAAATAAAAACATTGGAAGGTCAACAGAATTTTGAAGGAGTGGTTGAAAAACTCTATGAATTACTTCTAGAATCAGAAAAATGTTCAAACAAAGCTAATAAAGTCGACAAAAAAGCATTTTTAGCTTTTTTGCACAAACTGGAAAATCAGCAGTTGGAGATGTTCAGCTTTATTTTAGAGAAACGAAGAACTTGTGAGAACTTAAAAGTCTTAGATATGCTAGACACATTTTATTTCGATTTGACAATGACTGAAACAGATACACGCTTGTACACAAAAACAAAAAATACCATTTTCAAATCTATTAAGGAGTTTTTTGGTGAAAGTAAAGAAACAAAGTTTGCTAAGCAAAGTAAATTTCGATTTGAAAATAATTTAGTTTCCAAAATTGACTATCTTTTGGAATCTGTAAAAGATTCATTTGAAAGTACAGATGCAAGTGGACTAAGTAATTGGCGACTAAAGAGCTTTCTAGTCGGCTATCAACAGCATTTTCGGGAATTTGTAAGGGAATTACCGAGTGAAGGAGATTTGTCCCTTGTGTTTAGTAAGCTACAGTTGGCTTTGGATGCAAGAATAAGTTTATATGAGAAACTAGAAAAAATTGAAGAAAACAAACAAATGGGTACATTCATTTCAGAAATGATTTTACCAAATGAAATGGCTGAAAATATCGGCTTACAAGATAATGACTTAAAATGCAAAATTGCCAAAATGTATTTTCTCACACAATCGCAAATACTTTTGATGGAGTACTCTAATATTGAAAAAGCATTCCTGCAATGGACATTTCCTTACGCAGAAAAGTATATTATAGCTACTACACGCAAGCTATCAAACATAAAAGATGTATTTATCAAGGAAAACCGGAACGACGCTAATGCTGTCATAACTGTAGCAAACAACTGCTTGGAAAATATTCAGTATTTTCAAAAAGTTTATTGCAATTGCCAGTCTAAAAGTTCACATTATGAAGATAAAGGATGGACCGAACACAGTTTTTTCAAAGAGAGGCATAACTTTCCATTTTACGAATGGGCCAGCCATGAGTACGGAGGAAGCATTAGAAACCTATTTTTAGGCAAACCCACAATATTTGTAGCAGATATAGAAAATGCTCCAACACGAAAATCAGCCCTTAAAGTAAATCAAACCATTGATCTTAGATTTGTATGTAAACATGGGTTGAAGAAAGAAATTCAGGCTGAGCTAGACGCGGAAATGAAGCAATTCACTTTGGAAATGACGCACAACGGAGTGTCCCATTATAGAGTGGCAGATAAATGCTATGTGATTAGGGGAGAGACAATGCCTTTAGCTGGCAGTGTGTGTTCCGGAAACCTGGGTGAAAGTAGAGAAATCAGGAAGAGTACAGCAAACAATTGCCGTCTTAAAATGAAGGACTTTGTATTAAGTCCCTACGCAGAATGGACCTTCAGACTGAAACTGGTTCACCCTTGCACTAGTAAAAATGATCAAGAATTGTTTAGCAAATTTGCTAACAAGTTTGCACATATGGTTAACATTGAGCTTGTAGGAACAGGAAGGTTTTTAAATGAAAATGTGGAGGGGTGGATAGAGCCACCTAACATAGACAAGTTTTATGAAAGGTATGATCAGTGATTGAATAAGCTTTGAATTGGGTTTGAACTTTACAATTATTTGTAATAGTTGGTAAAAGCTGTGGCATGATAAATTTTAGAATAACTAATGTATGTTTTAAAAATATATGTATTTTACGAATGAAATACCCATAAAATCAATATTTAACATACTCTTTAATACTCATAATATGTTTCCCCAATTAACGAATAAATTTTTTGCACATGCTATTTAATACTATATGAAACTGAAGTGTTACTTACTTTTATGTGAAAACTAGTGAAAACATTACATAATTTATGTCGAATTCTATATACGGAAACAACTTAAGCAATCATAAAATGATTGCAGATTAAACTGTAATTATTTTAAAATTAACACTAACAAATACTCAAAATTAAAAACTGATTTTTGCATTATTTAAATTTATTTAAATGATTAAGATACAAAATGGTTTTAAAAATGTCATAATGTCACTATTGTCGTGTATATATAGTCAATTGCATGTAGCATTGTTGATATCCAACTAACCTAGATCTTATGTGTTAATAAATGTGTAGATTATATTGATTTACAACGATACGTGGACTAACTCAACAAATTTATTTGAATTTTATAGTTTCCACTTCCCAAGCAATCGATTCGATGGGAACACTCATAAACATTAAACAATAGATTTTTCTTTCATTATCAACATGGATTAAAATAGCAAACCTATGTAATTCCATAACCTATTTACATATTTCGCAAATATTTACTATTTAGGTACACCTTACTCGTATGACCTTCCGTATTCAAATAACAGGATTCTTCGTTTACTGTGATTAAGTTCAGTTAATAACCATAGACCAACCATAAGCATTATGCTGTATATGTATATGCATTATAATTCCATGTATATGTTTTGTTTTATAAATTAGCAAGTCCTTGAAGTCATTTTATTGCTATGGGTACAAAATTTGCCTAACTTCCCCATTTATCATAGACTTTAAAATGTTCACAGTTTGTTGCTTCTGACAAAAGTTTTATCAATTTCTGTTTCCTTTCAGAGTTGATATCATAATCTTATTTTAATTTTCAGCACTTGCTACATCTTTAAGCACTGTTACAAACATATTATAACATAACTGAAACACACACCAGCAACAGACATGACGCATTTCCGGAGTGACTAATTTTGGTTTTCTTGAGGTCTTTTTATACCAATGCATCAAAATATCATATAACATGAATTTATATATACTTTCCATGAAATTGAACTTAAATTTTATCTCTTTAGTTGTACCGATACATTTTGGGAGATGAAGCATTTTGTGACGTCATGCTTTCAATGTGTTGAGACTATTCTCATATTTTGAGTGCATGAAACAATTCTTACGATTTATTAGCGGTTCATTGTCATGTTATTCCGAAAAGTTGCCTTGCTAACTGCATTTTGTACATCGAAAATATATTTTTTTACTATAGTCACTTGTTCAGTCAAAAATGGCATGACAAAATGGCGCGCAACAATAAAACGTTTTGGATTTTTGTAGCTACTTTACTCAGTTTACTGGTACAATAACTATTTTGCGCTTTAGTTTACAACTATCTAAAATTATTATCATTTGAATGATAATCATTACTCTGAACTTTATTAATTTAATCAGACTCCTCCGGGCTTTTTATACTGGATGTTCTATAAGTTGGACCTATCATCAATTCCACAAACTTGGTACAACGTCATTTCTGAGATTTTATTAGGGTTTGGAGCTATTTACTATTTGAACGCGGTGACATGGCTATTTGTGATTTGTATTCCATTTTCTCAAGTAATTTTGCATTCTTTTATCATTTACAAACAGTTTGGCAAATAAGTGGTGAAAGTAAAGTTTTAAAAAATGTTAATGCAGGAAGTTGTCAGGAAAAAACTGCATTACATCATTGTTCCACTTGGAATTTGCTCCTGGGTTGCACTCTTCCAGGCAAAATGGATGATTTTTGGAATTATTCTACTGTCTGGTGTATGCCTTACTAAGTTAGTTGATCTGATTAAAAGTGCAGGAGAAGAGCAAGAACCAGAACCTATGCCGGTAGGCAGAGACGTGGAAAATCAAAACTACTTGGACGAAATGCATGAAGGAGAAAGTGATCCCTTAATTGCACACCGAATTGAAGTAACCCGTGTGGTAACAATTTATTCGGCTACAGACAAATAGTCCGTTTGGTTAATGGATTGTAGATTACTAAAATTTTGTTATGAAAATATATTGTTGATCCAAGTTAAAACAAATGTATTAAATGGCATAAAAATGAGAATATATTTTTAGATTGAATTCCATCGTACACTGATTTAAATTTACTTGTGTTCCTTTAATCACGTGAGTTTGGCATTTATACCTACTACGGACCTATAGGTTTTTTCGGCTATAGATTGGTACATTCATTAACATGCTATTTTCAGCCTATACAAGTTGAATAGTTGCGCAGCTTATGCATCTTCATGTCACTCCTAATACCCGTTATGTAAAAAGTGTTGTCATTTACTCATTTTGTGGATTGATATCAAGCATGAACACTTTGCATTCTTTAAGAATGATTCTTTCTCGCTTGAGAAGGGATAAAGTATACAAGATTTTGTGTTCTCACATTATGGCTCAACACTCAAATTGGCAAATTCTTCTCCAAACCTTTTATGTTAAAATATTATTACCCATTTTATCTGGCATGTACTCACTGAGTGTTCGTTATGCACAAGCCTTCAAATCGATGTGTTTCTTAGGAAAGTGCATTGTCAGCATTTACATTATTAAAACTTAGCAATATTCCATGAAATGAGAATGAGTCATACTAAAATCTTGTGATGTTCATGAGTGAGTTTCTTGTAACCACACCATTTTTCTTACTTGCACTGTGTGCCAATTAGTTTTTAGCATTCATCGATTAAAAATTTGTAACCTAATTTGCTACTTGAAGTCTGTTGGAAGTTACATTTCTAAAACAAGGAAATCCTAATATTATTTACAGCCTATTTGTGACCTGTGTGTGAAACAAAATGACTTGTTGCTGTCCAGGGTTTTGGATTTTTGTAGCTACTTTGCTAAATTTGCTGGTTACACAACATACATTTTTACGGTATTGATAGAGCAAAAGTGTATCAGGAATTTTAATTTGTTTTTGTTTTGCTAAACTGATGTAGATTTCTCCAGGCATTTTGTACTGGATGTTCCATGATATCGTTCAATCTTCCATTCCACAAACTTGGTACAACGTTGTTTCAGAAATCTTGTTGGGCTTTGGAGCTATTTATTACTTGTATGCTGGAACACTGGTATTTCTATTTTGCTGTTCTGCCACGCAAGTGTGTAAAATAATGTATTTTGTAAACATTATCTATTAAACCATAATTACTAAGGTAGTAACAAATTGTATTCTTCATACAGGAAACTGTAGAACACAAGCTTGCTGCTATGGTGATTCCAGTAGCAGTTTGCTGTTTGATTGCGCTGCTTCAGTCTAAATGGATTGTTTTTGGCGTTACGTTCTTAGTCTGTGCGTGTCTGGTTTTATTTGTAGTACTGATCATGACCTGTTTGAATCCGAATCCTGAACCTGAGTTTACAGGTGATTTGGAAAGTTCTTCAGAAAGCGAAAATGAACCCTTACTATCACATACAATTCAAGTCACCAGGGTTATAACCTTTTATGCGTCCACAGGCGATATGTAATTTCTGCTCAAGAGGACAGAAACCTTAGTATACTTTCCTTATCTTTTGTTTTCAAGTCACTGAACTTCATATCTATGTTGGATGTTTTCTTTTATTGTATTTGTTTTCTAATAAGCATAATTTGTGAATTTCTTAAGTACAATAACAGTGCGATTTTTGCAGTTTAGCAGTAGTATCTAAGCAACAAGCTGCTAAAATACATAACCTAGAGGCTTAACCTTTGTACTTATTAGCTCGCTGCGTCTGCAGGAGAGCTATTTAAGATGTCGTGTCCGTGTGTCCGTGTGTCTGTGTGTCCACTTTATTTTCCAGACCAGGGTAAATGGGCCTAAACCAGGGTAAATGGGCTCTAAACCAGGATAAATGGGCCTAAACCAGGATAAATGGGCTCTAAACCAGGATAAATGGCTCTAAACCAGGATAAATGGCTCTAAACCAGGGTAAATCGGCTCTAAACCAGGATAAATTGGCTCTGAACCAGGGTTAATGGGGTCTAAACCAGGGTTAATGGGGTCTAAACCAGGATAAATGGGCCTAAACCAGGATAAATGGGCCTAAACCAGGGTTAATGGCCAGTTATTAAGTATTACTTATATAAAGTTAAACTCATTGTGGTTTTTGAGAGTCTAAATTATCATGCAAATTTATTGAAGTGACTTTTGCTATGCCCACTCACTAATCGTCTTTAGCAGCGAGCATTTTTATTGGCTTGCCATTAACTGGTTACATAATATTGTGGATGATTACTATGCTCTACCTACAATAGAATTTTGGGTTTTATTATATAAAAGTCCTCCAAGCCGTGTCATGCGAATAGATTAATATTCCATTACCTCGAACCTGAACGTTGATATAATTTAGATTTATTTTTAAATAGCTTTAAAATTTGTAATTGCGTGTTAGTATGATGAGTCTCTTCCAAAATGCAAATAAATATCTATATATTTCAGCAAGTATACTTGCAACTATAAAACCATTTTAGTACTTTCAATCATAGACTTTCTATAGGGATGTTATTGGCACAAGTATATCCTAGCACGCTATGTTATGTTTTTTTTCAATCGGCAAAGGCATCAGATGTAGTATATGAATATATTCTGGCATGTTTGCTAGTCGGTGTATAATACTTATATAACTTGTACACTTGTCAGTAGCAGAGAGCATCAGTTGTCAGCAACAACTTTCGTACACACTACTGGCTGCCAACAGACGAACTAAAACGTTTTATATATGTGATAGTGATATGTCTTTGAAGGCGACGTGTACCAAGTTTGAAGGTTTAGTAGTTTTTACATAGTTAGTTAATTAAATACTGCTTGGGGAAAGGTACTAAATATCTGCGGTAAATATCAGGTTTCAAAAATGCTTTCCAATCCTGCCTTGTACATATTTTTGGTGACAGTGTTTACTATATTGGTACTTGAAAATTGTTATTGTTACCCTTAAGTTTTTTCCAGTTTGTATAGCTACAAAAATTAATGAAACTTTATAAAATGACTACTTCATAGGCAAATCCGGCATTTTTGTATTGGATGTACTATAATGTGGACGTTTTGTCATTGCCCCAAGATTTTGCCAACGTTGTTACTGAACTTACTCTATGTTTTGGATTGCCGTTCTACCTGTACACATTCACATGGTTGTCTGTAGTTTGGATTCCAGTAGAGCGGGTAAACCTTTTTACAAAATATTCAATGTAACTTTGTATATGGACTACACAATTTGGTTTATTTTATAGGAAACTGCCAAAAAGAATTTGGGTTACATAGTCGTTACATACGTGATGGTTTCATTAGTAGCGCTATTTCATGGAAAATGGTTAATATTTGGGTTGATTATGTCCTCTGGGATATGTTGCTGCTGGGGGATCAATTATACTTTGACTTTGGAGTCCAAAGTTTGGACTATGATACTAATCCGGCGGTGTTGTTAAATTGGCGTGTACCTGTTTATAGAACGATACCGTGATACATTTTCAAAACTACTAGCTCTTCTGGACATAAGTGTAGTCATCTATTGTAGTCATCTACTTCCAAAAATGAACTTTAGGTTAAGTTTATTTAACCGTTTGTAGATATTTTATTTAAAAGTTTTTAAAAACTGATTGTGAGTAAAATGCAATTGCAAGTAATTTCACTTTAATAACATATGTATATTCTATCATGATATGCAGTTAGACCGAATGAGAATTCAAACACTATGATTAAGTGACAGTGACAAGCAAGACTCTTGCTGCAAGAGACGCTACTTAACACAATGTATATACAATATTGTAGTAAGATTTCCTTACAACAAAGTGTTTCATAAACTACTCAATGCTAAAAATACTAATACATAAGAATAAGCCATGGAAAATTCCAAATGTATAAAATCCACAGTAATATGTTGTCATTAAATAGAGTATATGTTGACAGAAATAGCTTGCACACAAAAGTTAACCTGCATAGGTTCGACTATTCACAGACAGTAGTAGTTTTAGAATATCAATAACTTTTTGTTTACAGCCTGCTGCAAACTGTTCCTGTTTACCAATAAATAGTTTGTTATTGACGTCCACAAAGGATTTTAAAGTGCTTCCGGGGCAACAACTACCTGTAAGCTGTCTAGATAGGGCTAGTAGCTTCAACACGGATTAAGAGATAGACACCTTGTGTTCCTACTAAAGCTTTAAAGCTTAAAAACAATCTAACGGCTTATGATTTACTCATAAACTAATATGAAAAGTCCTATTTGTACTACAACATTTTGTACATTTATTTTAGCTTTATTTATCAAATTAGTAGATTCTAGAACTTCTAGTTACAAAAGAAGACCGCTTGAGTTTAGTGAGCAGGTTAAAATTCTTTTACAATACTTTCACTCATGCCATTTCAAGATTTACTTTGACATACGTACACCAAGACACTTTTGGACTGAAGGAAAATTCATCCTTCACATGAATCACGCAGCTACATTTTCTTTGGAAACCATGTCGTTTCACAATTACGCTCATCAAGTAAACTCTAATGATAAAAATCATCACAAAATTAGAAAGTTTAGTTTGTGTTTTTCTCACCTATACATGTTCGAACAGCTGGCACAAACCGTAATTTTAAAAATAAGGCAAAGTGAAAGCATGGGAGAAACTCCAGATTATATTTTGTTTTTCGAAGAATTCAGCTCACCGATTGGAATACGAGAACCATTTTACAAGTTCGTGTTACTCCAAACATTTTTGAAAGGCTTGATATTTCGCATTGTCCAGCTGCAACGTGTATACTTGATGTGTACCACTTGTCACGAAAGCAAGCTCTGGGTAAAATTACATCAATCGCAATTAGATTCGTTCTCCAAAATTATTACTGTATGGCAATATCTTCACAACAATTTAAATGGCTTGTTTATTTATCCCGAGGAGATTATCATTCGGGATGATAATTACAAAGAAGTTATTTGCGATAGCTTTGCCACCAATAAAATCCTACCTAAGAAGGTAATGCCCGTACCTCAGTGTACACATATAATTTTAGGACATCACCTGAATTACACCCATGTACTCTCTATAGCCTCGGATGATGGTAGAGTATATCGCGATAAAAGCAAGTTTGCTGCGTTTAATATATTCATTTGTGCAGACAACCATCAGAGTTTAAAGAGACGACGAATTAATCAAAGGGAATGGATTCCTTATGCAGTAGAGTTTAAGTCATTTTATTTTGCAACAATAAAACCAAAACTTGGTTTTCATGCAGCAGCGTTTATGCTGCCATTTGATTTTTCAACATGGACTTTGTTGGTATACAGTGTTGTGCTGGTATTTGTGGCTGCATATTTATGCACCGTTTATATGGGATCGTCAAGTGAGTTCGACATTTTTGGAGCAATGTTGGCGAGCAGTTTTGAACAAACCCTTCCAAAACAATTTAACATAAACTCAGCCAGGGATTGCAATGTACTACAAGTTTATTGGAGAATCTGGATTTTCTCTTTGCTTATATTAAATAACGCATACAGAGGAAGACTATTTTCTTTTTTAACCAAAGAGTTTGATCCCACATTTCCTGAAACCCTTGAAGCGTTAGCATTGGAGAAGGACTTACAATATGTGACGTTTTCAAAGGCATTCCAAGGTCAAGAAATATTTTGGATTTTGGATCACTTAATACTTGAAGTTAATAACAGTAGGCCACTTAATCACATTAGGAAACGGTTACGGCCTTATGCAAGCAATTACTTGGGTTTTCTTACAGAGTTATACATGCAAACTACAAATTATGTTAATGTTAACAAAACTACTTTCTTTGGCCGTCATGCTATTTCAACAACAAGCTTTGCAGTGATAGAGTATATACAAGAACTAGACCCATTGTTACACGCAATAAAAAGAACTACACCATTTAGTGCCATATCAAAGGAAATTATTATTCCTGAATACCAAACTGTATACCCTTGGCAAATTAGTCGAAACTTTATATATCCTATTTTGGTACCAGCATTGGCAAGACTGTATGAGTCTGGAATTACGCTGAAAATGAACCAGTTTAACTTAGAAATTAAAAGACATTTGTTAATAGATATGGTAGCGGAGAGCAATATAAGCATGTCTAATTTCGATGATCAAGTTCACACAAACCCAAAACGACTGAAGCTGACAGTATTAAAATACTTGTTTATAGTTTTGTTATTTCTGCTATGTGTCTGCTTTTTGGCATTACTTCTAGAAATTATTTGTATTTTGAAGGAATGCCATGACTGATTTCTAGAATTATTAAATAAACAAGCACATGCGTAAACCGAAGAAGCTAATTGCAGATCCTAATTAATTCCACAAATTGGCATTTGAAATTCGAATGCATTCACTTAATTCTATTCAACACTTTGTAATCTAAAAAATATCCGTATAGGTATATCCGTAGATTACTAATATTTTGGAACTTAGATTGAATACAAAAGGTTACAAAAATTTACTATAATTACTTATAGTACCTAACATGAAGTTCAGGTTAGCGGTTTATTCAACCGTTTGTTGATATTTTCTACAAGGATTTTTGTATTAATATAAAATACGTAAAGATTAGTATGGATATTTTTCTGTTTTAGTGAAACTTTGAGAACTATGATTAAGAGGCATTGGCAAGCCGAAGACACCATTTAAACACAATGGCTATACGTTAGTGTAATCAGTAATTAGACATTGTGTAACAAAGTATTTCTTTACCTACTCAATAATAAAGCACTATCCACAACTAACCATGGAAAATTTCAAGTTACATAATTGAACAATAACATGTTATCCTTTCGACTTTCAATCTTTTGTATGTGCATACAAAAAAGCTTGCACGTGGAACTTTACCTGTGTACTGCTATTTAAAACCAAAATATTTATAGAGCGTTAATAACCTAGATGCCGAATTAACTCAAATATTACTATATACTAGTGAATAGACTGAATTGTTTCTGACGCACGCATAAGATTTTAAACATCCATAAAGTTGTCTAGGTAGGGTTACATTCAAACCAAATTCTTTTTCTGAAGAAGTTTTTAATACACTTAATAAACAAATTAGTCTTTTTATGATTTCGTTCAAAACTAACATGGAAACTGTAGTTTGTACTACGATATTTTGTAGCCTTATTTTAACATTATTCATGAAACCTGTAAATTCTCAAAGATCCAGTGGCAAACAAAGGCCGCCTGATTTTAGTGAGCAAGTTAGAATTCTTTTACAAAACTTTGACACATGTCACTTCAAGATTTTCTTTGATGCACGTAGATTCTTTTATACAGAAGGAAAATTGATTCGGCACATGATTCGAGTTGCTTCGTTTTCTTTGGAAACCACGCCATTCCACAATTTTGCTCAGCAAATTAACTCTACTGATACAAATCATCACAAAACTAGAAAGTTTAGTTTGTGTTTCGCTCATGTATACATGGTCGATCAGTTAATGCAATTTGTTACGCTGAAAGTAAAACAAAGTGAAAGCATTGGAGAAACTCCAGATTACTTTTTGTTTCTCGAAGAGTTATACTCGCCAGCTGGAAGGCGGGAACCTTTTTACAAATACTTAGTAAACCGTTCATATTTGAAAGGTTTGATATTTCGAATAGTCCAATTGCAAAGCATATATTTAATGTGTGTCACTTGTGACGAAAGCAAGATCTCGATAAGCTTACATCATTCGCAGTTAGATTCGTTCTCGAAAATTACCACTGTCTGGCAACGTCTTCACAGCAACTTAAACGACTTGTACATTTGTCCTGAAAAATTTTTCGTTCGGGATGCTAATTATAAAGATGCGGTTTGCGATAGCTTTGCCACCAATCAAATTTTACCTCCAGAATTAATACCAATGCCAGAGTGTACACACTTAATTCTAGGTCATCATTTAAATTACACCCATGTACTATCAATAAACATAAAGGATGGTCAAATATCTCGGGATATAAGTAAATTTGCTGCGTTTGATCTATATATTTGCACGGAGAACCATCAGGTTCTAAGGAAACGAAGAATTAATCAAAGGGAGTGGATTCCTTACGCAGTAGAGTTTAAGTTATTTTATTTCGCAACGATAAGACGAAAACTGAGTTTTCATGCTTCAGCATTTATGCTACCATTTGATTTTACAACCTGGCTGTTGTTGTTGCTGAGTGCAGTGATAACTTTACTGGCTACATACTTATGCGCCATTTATATGGGACTTTTGCATGAATGTGACATAATTGGAGCAATGTTAGCAAGTGGCTTTGAGCAAACTCTTCCAAAATATTTTAATATACAAACAGCCATTGAGTGTAATGTATTGCATGCTTATTGGAAAATTTGGATTTTCTGTTTACTTATATTAACCAACTCATACAGAGGGAAACTATTTTCATTTTTAACCAACAATTTTGATCCCACATTCCCAACAACTCTAGAAGAATTAGCATCTGAAAGTGATTTAAAATATGTGACATTTTCTCAAGCATACAGCAACGCGCGGGGAGCATTTTGGATTTTGGAACATTTAATACGTAACGTTAATAAAAGTAAGGCCCTAAACCAGATTTTGCTACGGTTACGACCTTTTAGGAAATCTTCCTTAGACTTTCTGAGAGAAATATACGTGCAAAGTATAAATGTGACCGTAAACAATACTGGTTTCCTTGGGGGTCGAGATATTTCAACAACGAACTTTGCAATTATTGAGTATATACAGGTTCTGGATCCATTGCTACATGCAATCAATAGAATTACGCCATTTAATGCCGTGTCAAAGGAAATTGCTATTTCTGAACACCCAACTCTGTTCCCTTGGCAAATCAGTCGAAACTTTATTTATCCAGTTTGGGTGCCAGCATTGGCAAGACTCTATGAATCTGGAATTATACTAAAAATGAACCAGTTTAATTTGGAAATTGGCAGAAAAACGATGATTGCTTTGGTGACTGACCACCTTGTAAACTCGTCGTATAGTGATTTTGAAGATCATGTTCACGAAAACCCAAAAAGTTTAAAGTTAGATGTGCTGAAATATTTATTTATTCTTACGTTAATTCTCCTTTGTGTTTGCCTTTTTGCATTGCTTCTAGAGTTTCTTTGTTTTATGAGAACCAACACATACGTAAACCAATATTAGCTAATTGCATATTTCAATTATTTTATCCAACTTATTGTAAGAAAATAACTTTAAATGTTTTCTATATTTGCAATGGTATATCTCAACGAAAGATTTACAAAATCTCAGCAACGCTACGCTCAATAAGTTGGATTCCCTGTTCCACAAATAGGGTAATATTTATGTGAACATGACACATCATTGAATTGATGTGTATTCCTTTTTGCATGATAATATCCTGGATTCCATAACCTGTAAACAACAAGGCGGTAAATAATTTATTATTAGCTGGCCTGTTAAAACGTACTGAGAAGGTACTATAGAAAGTGCTAAAAACGATTACACAACACAATGTTCTGCCTTGTGTAGTGAGTTAGGCCGTCCATGATCCGGTTGTCCAGGATACCAGAAATCGTACAACAACTCCAGTCCATTTTTCACCCACATCCATTCACCCTCATGAATTTGATCAGTAAGTCCGATCCAATATCGTCTATCTGGTCCAAACTCTACATCATGATACCTTCGAACGTATTCTATGATAGGATCAAACTTTTCAGTTACAGTTGTAGCTATTTCTTGAGCCAGTTTTTTTGCTTGCTCTTCTTTGGGAAGAACAACTAGATGAGCACTTGCATTTTCACAGGCTTCCAAGGCCTCTCCCCAAGTCATCTACCATAAAGTGATTGGTATCATAAATTAAAGCATTATTACTTGACTAATTTAACTGATAGGAGCAATAATATAAAATGAAAATAATATAAATTACACTTTTGCGTAAGATAAACCATTCAGCATTTATTTGTTTGTGCTCAATAGTTCCATCTAGAGTCGGTTCTGAATCTGTAATTATATTAAAAGTTTTAAATTCAAGATTTCATTTTCAAACCAACTTAGTAATAGTTTTTTATACCTTTTAATGCAAAAGGCCCATTTGCTGGGGTTTCAGCATTAGCAATTTTAATGGCGCTAGTTTCTTCCTGTCCATTTACAAATGTTACATCTGGCTTTATGACTAGCAGTAATAAGAATCCCATACATCTTAATCTTAAGGGTGTATATTTGAATGGTAATCTGATTTTCATATACATTTTTACAACTTTTTGACTAATTTAAATACTTTAAATGCTAAATAGTAGGTTTCAATAATATAAGATAAAAACGCAACCTGGCACTTGAAATTAGAATGTATGCATAAAACGGATTTGTATTCGGTATGCATTTAGTTATGGTAAATTAATTTCTCGGTGGTGAAATAATTCCTGGAATACGATAAATGATGTTTCCTGGATTTAATTTTTACTACAATTGTTCAATAAAATGTCTTTGTATTTTCTTCCTCAATTTATTTTCTTATTATCACAAAAACATTTGGCCCCATCCATAAATGACATTAGTATTTGGAGTCTGCTAGTAATATAGTATGTTATCTATGCTGATGGTTGTTAATGGGTTCATTCATTCACTTAAGTTACACTCATAGATTTACTTTAGCTAGAAATTACTCCTAAAATCCCTTTCAGTAAATTGTATATTTTTCAAACCCACTCAACAGTAAAATCTTGAGTTAGGCTTAATCCCAGTTCATAAATAAGAACTTCTCCACTTTCCAATCTTTTAAATTTCGCATGTTCCCTTCCATTTACAAACACCACCTGTATCTTTGGAATCACTCCAAACACTCTAATAATATCCAATCGCTTAATCTCCATTCCTGGATACCCATTCTTGATAACAGTCCATGTCAATGTGCCATTTGTCATTAATTTACTCTCTGCCATGAAATATTGTTCATTTTGAATTGTATCAATACTATCTCCATCATCATAAAACAATTTTCCTTCCGCGGTTTGCTTATCATCCAATGCAACTATCAACCCCAACGAATTATTTCTTGACAGCTCTGTATTCACCGCAGGCTCTTGAGTTGGTATAATAACTCCCCCTTTAACATGCAAATTTATAGCGTCCAAAGGCGTTTCCCAGATAACCCATGAACCCTGTCTAGGTCTTGGCTCTTCTTCCCCCGTAAAATAATTATAAAATCGAGCATTTGGCAAATAGCCCCTAACTTCAAACTGACCTTCATCTAAAACGGGTGTAATCAATAACCCAGATCCCCACATAAACTGTCTATCAATTCCCCATGTTTCAGGATCTGTAGGAAATTCATGCCAAAGTGCTCTAGCTACAGAGCCTCCATTCGCAAACAAAGTGTACAAATAAGGCAGCAGAGTATACCTAACCATTAAAACCTTTTTACTTGACTCCGCAACTTCCGGTCCCCAATTGCCCGGATCTTGGTCAATACTCCCGGCATTATGATTTCTAGCAAAGGGATAAAAAGCTCCAAGCTGCATCCATCGTTGACAAAGTTCTGCTGTAGCATCACCAATAAATCCGCAAATGTCTGCGCCTACCATAGGAATACCAAAAAGGTTAAATTGCAACATTCCAATTATGCTGTAGTGCAGATTGCTCCATAAACTGAAGTTATCTCCGAGCCAATGGGCTACCCAGTGACCACTTCCAAGAAATGTGGAGCGACTTAGAACCAAGCCACGTTTTCCTGTAGCTTCTCGAACAGCTCTAAACAAATTAAAAAACGTGCATAATTCAAAATTTAAAGTAAAATTTAAAAATATTTTACCTTAATGTTGGCTCAGATTCAAACCAGCCAAACAAGCTATGCACGTCATAATGCCTGCCTTGAGCTTGTACATTATCCCCACAGAGCGTTTTTGCTGTTAGCGACTCGTCTCCAATTTTCGGGATAAATGGTGGTCTATTCCACGTATTGTTTTGACATCCAACGTTTACATCTCCCTCTACCATATTGGCAGGCTCGTTCATATCAATCCATAAGCCATCATATTCTATCAAGCTTCTAAACTCTTTGATTAGCGTAATCCACCAAGTTTTTGTAGAGTTCTTTGAGTAATCTGGAAAATAAACTGGATGTTCTGGCCAAACTCGACCTAATGTAGGGTTACCCTCAGCATTTTTCACCCAAACGTCCATTTCCAAGCCTAACTTGAGAGGTCTATATTCTTCTGGATTTTCTCCTGAACTGATAAATGGATCTTGAATGGTTACAAATTTTATGCCTTTGCTTTTCAGCTCTTTTACATAGTCTGGTAGTCCAGGGAAATTTTCAGGGGAGTAGGTGAAATCTAAGTTTTTGTGCATTATGTCAATATCCCCGAACTGTACGTCTTGGGGTATTCCATACTGAGCTGTGCGATCAACAGCTAGTTTCATTCGGTCAATTGTGGAGTAGCCAATGCGACATAGTTGAAAGCCGAGAGACCAGTATGGGGGCAATTGGGGACGACCTACGGCTTCGGTATATTGGAGTACAGTTTGTTCTGGAGTCGGGCCAACGAAAAAATACATGTCCAGTAGGCCACCAGTGGTAGTGTATTCAATTAAAGGACCAGATAACATTGCAAATTCTAGAAAAAGTGCAATGCGGTAATATAATATAAATATTAAATATTGTAAGAGTTTTGAAATACTTAAAGTAGGTTACGTTGTGCGTTGCTGTTGACAATAGCAACTGCATGAGCATTTCCATCGTTTTCCAAAACTGTATAGTGTGGATGCACACCATACATGTTTGTAGTAAACTGAAAATTTACAATATATTTTTATTGAAATCTGATAACATTTTTGTAAAGTTTCAGTCCTAATAAAGAGACCTACATCTGGAGGTTGATCTCGTGACCACAATCCCCATGTCAAGTTTTGTGAGAAATCATGTCTTAAGGTATGCTGTTCGTTTTCCCCAATGCCATACACATTCTCACTTGGTGGTTGCCATGACAAAGTGATAAGCTGATTAGCAAATATAAAGTCTCTGGTTGGAACGGTTTGGAATAATATGCTGCCGGTGGACTTTCTTATAACCTTGAAGCTAAATAAAGGATCGGATTGAAATTCTATGGAATAGAGATCATTGACACGATCACCGGCAGAAGATGGAGGTTGTATTGGCAAAGGTACTTCGTAACGTGGCAAGCTTGTGTAAATTTTCAGACGTAGACGGTAGTTGGATTGAAATTCAGCATCTAGAATCAAACTGTCAGCTTCTCCTTCCCATGGGTTTTCTATGGTGGAATTTTGAGCCCTTTGTAGGTTGACTCTATTTGGCAGAAAATGGCGAAAATTGATTTAGTTGTTAGTAATTGTATGAATGGCTTAGATAAATATTTAGTGAAATAGTTCATGTAACCTTATTCCGTTGTCAATTAAAATGGGGTCTCCAACCATAACATAACCACGGCTGTGCACAACCGGTGGCAATGATATTGCTTGAAAAGCGATTAAAACTAGAAATAGTCTTTTCATTTTGAAATTCAAAAATAAAATATATGACAACTATATTATTTGATAGCTCTTGGAGAAATGACGCCTTGCTGGTGCTGGAATGATGGTGACTGGTGACTTTGATGACATTTTTAACACAACACACATACCGGTACTATTTACATTCATATGTTTGATTGATCACAGAAATGATTGATTGCTTAGTTTATGCAAAAAGAGTGTATTATTATCAACGACTGAGGTTATGCAAGTTTTTATCAAAAGCTAACAGTGTATTTTTACCTTTAAACGGATATCTGCGACAAAATTAAAAAGTGTCAATTCAATACAATATTAGTACACATGAGTGATTATCTGGTTTGTTTGAACAAAGATATGTACAAAGATTTTATAATGATTGATTTGTTGTGAGCTTCAAGTAAATTAATCCCACTCCATATTATCTATGTCTCCATAAGGCATAAAGCTTTCAGACCAGTTAATAGATTCCTGCTCATCTTCAACTTCAAATATATTCCAATTGGCAACTATGAAAATATATTATAAACACATCAAATAACGCCTGAGTTCGAACTTTCGAATTTAATTTTTGTGTGCTTACCAATCTTTTCACCTAGTACTATTGGACATTCTTCATTTACGGTTCTTATATCCTCCATCAAATCTGGAAATGTAGAGTGCCAAAATATTGCTGATCCCTTTAGCGGTTTGACATAAATATTAGCGTTTGGATAAACGGTATAGCCACCAACGTGAACATCAGATAGCTGGGTTCAACAAATAAAATATACTTTTCAAGCATAACTAACATTTTTCTTTTGAAAAATTACTTCAAAATACCATACTTACAAACAATGAAAAAGTTGCAAATTGATTTTCCAGAAGTGGTGTATGCTAAAACATTCAGCTTTTTAAAACAGGTAAACTTTAAGTGTTAACAATTAACATTTAATGTCAGCGAACCTCTTTATAATCGTCTCCCCCAAGTACTCCATAATGAGCCACGTCTACTTGACTTGCTCCCTCTTTCACTACCTCCATTTTAATCACTTTCTCAATTTTTCTTCCTATCTCTGTCCACATTTTTCGTTTTTCTAAATTTGAATCTTTGGCCGAGAAGTCTGCCGTTATTGATTTAACAAACTGGATTTCTTTCTCGGTTAACATATCGTAACACTGAAAGATTAGAGGCATTTCAGAATGTACTTCAATTTTTAGCGGCGTTAGAGCAAAATATGCTCCAAGGTCAACACCTCCATAGAAACAGTTCATTGCGTAGTTGTCATTTAGTACTTCTCCACGACACAGATCGTATTCTTTAAAGTCCGCTAAATGCTTCAGGCTTTGTTGATTGCGTTTTCCCAAAATTCTATGGAGCTCTTTAACATTTCCCACATTTCCAACTTTTAATAAACGCTGCCATAAACCTTCAATCTCTTTTTTAAAGTCGGTCTCATCATTCGTATTTGTCAGCAGAGTTGACGCCACGTAAAGCCATTGATAAGCCAATACATGAGCTCTGATTTTAAATGCCTTTCTCGCTAAAGCCAAGCATTCATCAATTCTGAGTACCGCACCGGTTTTAAACTGACCTAGTATTCCTTTCTGCATTGTACTGGCTTTAAAACCATACACGTACTGAATTTGTAAAACGGCAAATAGAGCCGTTCCAAGTTCCTTTTTGCTTGGCATTCTAACATCTTCTTTTGCAAACGCACTATTGATAGTTTCATTTATACCGTTTGGGCAAAATGGTAACGCATCTTCCAACAATGTCACAACAAATCTTCTAACCAATTTCAAAGTAAACAGAGGATTCTCTACAATGCCCTTTACTAACAAAACCGTAGCGGCATTGCCCATTTTATCTAACGCTGACAGATCTGCTTCCACTTCTTGCAAATATTCCTTTAATCCGATAACACATTCTGAGGAAACTTTAATTGATGGTGTTTTGAACAATCTGTTATCCAATATAACTTTTTTGAATGCCGTTTTCAAACGATTTTGAACTATCACTAAGCGTTTCACGTTCTTAGGATGAAGAATTGAGTTTGCACCTGAATGATCACCGTTTGAAATTTGTAGTTGTATTAAAGTTGCAATTAAAAAAGTGAATGTAAGTATTGCCATTGTGCTTGTGTTATAATATGCAAACGTGAACTAAAGGATTGAAAGCGCATGTAATATGTAAGAATAAAGTAGTTACGTAAGACATTAAAGTATATTGTTTATTGTATTTTATTTATCAAAGAATTTTTAATTTTACTACATAAAGCTTTTATATATGTACATTAAGAAATATCATTACATACCAGGAATAAATTTACAACATTTACAAGTAGAGTATCAATATAAGCTCTTTTCATACCTTTTGATATCCTATCAACAATTCCTATTTTGTACTGAACTGGTCGAAGAGCAGTAAGCAGTTTGTCAGTGTACAATTTATTTGCTGGACAAGTTCTCAAGACAGCACGTTTCCAGCTCCAAATCATTTGGCTGGTTGTTTCACAAACATGACAGGTTATATTCAAAGCAAAGATTACAACAGTCCAATTTATGCTAACTGCAAACAAGCTAATAGATGATACCACAAGATCCAAGTGTCGTGCTCCCATAATGACTAAATTAGTTCCAACAACAAGTATAAAGAAAACTATTGTAAGATAAGTAGCCAAAGTGTGAGAAAGAAGTTGCTCGGATATTTTTACTGATAGCCAAAACTGCTTATATTTGCGAATGGCAAAAAGCGATAACTTATTTGATGAAACCTTTTTGGAATAAATGAGTGAATTTGACAATAGCAGAATTATAGCAATGCTAAATGTTCTCAGGGTAATAGTTAGAGGCTGACAAGCAATTGTTGCAAATATGTATCGAAAGTACTTAAAATTCAAATCAAAAGCGTTATGTTCTATCCACTGATTGTTTAGTACTGCGGGTTTACCGACAATTACTAAAAGAAAGAAAATTGGATCCCAATTGCCGTAAACCAGAAATATAGGAACAAATAGGCCCATAAAACTGGTGTAGGATTGATCAATTTGTAATATTATCAACCCTACCCAATCAATCTGTTTCTTCTTTGGGTTCATTGGTTTCAGGTTTTGTATTTCTCTGTCCAGAAAATTTAGATTATTACGGAGATCCCTTCCATGTACCATTAATATCAAATCAATGCCGAAAGCCAGGCGTAGATTGATTGTGAGAAGAGCATAAAGTACTAATATATCGCTTTTGATTTGTAAAACCTCACAACCATGATATGCTCCAAGAAGCAAGCAGATTGCAAAAACAAACCATAGTAAACCAAGAAAGCCAAAACTTAGTAAGTAGTACAAGATCAGTTTTGAGGGTTTCTTGTGATTTTCCCATTGTCGTTTTTTCCAATTCCAAACCAATGGATATGGTGTGTAGTTGAGGAACTCGTTAAGTTGAAGTCCCTTAGACACAAGAGAAGAAGGCATGGCTTTGTCAAGCAACAGTTGCGTATGGAATTCTTAACCTGATACTAAGCAACCGTGTTCGTGATACCAAGACTTATTACGAGTTTGAAAGTTACAATTTTTAAGTCATAAAGGCTCAATACACGATACTATGGAAATTTCTCTATTAAGTATAATTTTAACAAATTCAATTAAATAAGTGATTTAAATCAAATTACTTCGGACTAAAATGTATTTTTTAAATGCTCATACGTTCCTTGTAAAACCAGCTACATGATTTTCATTGGTATAAATTGCAATTGGGAACTCTTGTAGGTAAATCAAATTTCCTTGTCGGTGTGCAATCATCGTAAATATTTAAATAGACAAGCCTCGATATAAATGTCGCTGGATTTGATAGAGGTACGTATAATTATTCTAAATTTTTGACAAGCAAAGTCCAATTAGCATGGGCTTGAAACTTGCACAATCAGCAATCCAGCTTTGAGGAAGTTAAATCTGATTGACATAACCCTGACAATGTATGACGTGCAATTTAACCCTTCTTCATACAATACGCCCACGTATTTGTTCACTAGTAGATTTTGATGACAGCATTTTTGATGAAATTGGGAGATTTTAAATTAGTTTGGATACAATTACTTTTATATGAAATGACCTTAAAGCATAATTTTCATGGCACAATTATTAATTTTATGTAAAAATTCATGTTTAGGTTTTTTTCTATGGTAAAAATTATAGTTAAAAATTGTTACGTATATTATAAATTGTTTTACCTGGAAATATTCCATTTAAATTTAAATTCACCTGAAAAATTTGTTCGTCAATAACTTCTTTAAACATTCATGGTAAACCATAGAAAGATCCTTGCTGCTAAAACCGATACGAACATAAAATTGTCTACTTAAAATGATACGTAAGTTACTGAATGGCAAATACATCAATGTTTGACTTGTACATCAATCATTAAACAAGTGTTTGATAAAATCGTCCATTTTTAATTTTTAAACACAAAGAACAAGTAATTTACATTGTGAATTGCTACAATTTAGATTTATTTTTACAAAAGTGTAATCATTTAATTAAAGATAACTTAAATGAATTAAATCGAGTTTGGTACAAACTGTTTTTATGTTTTACTTGCCACGCCAGCAAATATTCCTATGCATGGTTATTTATCCAAATCATTTATAACACTAGCATTTTTGAAAATGTTATCCTACCTCAAGCGCGAACTTACATCGATATCATAATCGATAGTTAACAACATTTTAAAAGTATATGCATCTCTGGGAACTTAAATAAAATACAATTTCTTAATGTGGGAAAACGATGACATTGCACACACAACCTATTTTGATAAATTCAAATGTTTATGATATCAATATTATAAAAAAAGCAAAATAATAAAAATGGAAGATGTGGAGCAACTTTTAGCTTGGAGCAGTTTTTTCCTTGTTGGTCACGCTAGAAACATTACACATTTCAAAGTGAGTAGTTATAAGTTAACATGTACACTAGCAATTTTAAAATTCATTTCCAATCAATAAATATTTACAAATCATGCATTCATTAGGTAGTACAAAATTGTAATCTATGTCAAATTGGCATATGATTTTTTCGGATATGCATTTTCAGTCATTTTTTATTTCTGAATGATTTTCCTTGTATTCATCTGATATCTCATTTTCTAGCTGATCTAAACAACTATCCATGCAGTCTTCAATACAACGAAGATCATCTTGTGTTGAAAGCAGAGTACTGGTCCCACCAGCTTCAATCTTACACTTTCCAGACAGTGTTTGTGACATCACGACAACAGCTAAAATAGTCAGCATAAAAAATTGTAATGTGTCATAACTTACTTATCAAGTTATTTTAAAGACAATTGGTGGTAAGCGTACCTGTTCCTGTGGGAGCTTTTCCCATAAAGCTCCAATCTACAATGTTGTATCCAAAAGCACTAATATCGGTTTTCGGGCCAGAAAAATTCGATAGCATAATATCCTGCTGCACTTTGGATTTATTGGGATTTGGATGAAGCCAGACTGGCAATAACCCAAGTATTTCAAACACCAAATAGTTGACCATGGACACCAAAGATCCAGCTACTGTCTGATACCACGCATGGATTTGTTTTAATCTTCGTATGGGATTTGTGCATTTATCCAGCCGAAATGATACTCGCAATACAGACCTGCATTTAGACCAAAAGCATAGTATGACTAAGCTTATTTCATCTATTTAACGCTTTAATGCTATTACACTTACCAATGATTCGCAAGTTCTGAATCTGGGTGACCGGATAACGGTACAATTGACTGTAATACAAGCTCCTTTGGAAACTCTGAAAAACCACTGTCACACTTTGTTCTCATAAATTTGGCAATTCCTTCTACAACTATTGTCGTTATTACACTTGTCATTCCAACATTGTACTTTTGTCGAATTGTATTCAGTCTCTTCATATCAATGCAACGAGGGTTATCAATTTTTCGAACATAAACACTTTCCACTTCACCTTCAGGAATTTTCGTCGATTTTTGCAAAAAGTCGCTGGTATTGTTAATAACCACTAACTGGTGAATTGCATGGTAAGGTCCCGTAAGAAACAATTTGAGCGCTGTTATCATCTTTTTTGTTGTTGCTTTTATGAATGATCTTTCATTCGATTGATTTGCTAACATTTTAGCCATCGGCCATACCCATGGCTTGACAGTCGTTTTTTGCAACAATTTTGCTATAGAAAGTCCATCCATCAAACAATGATTAGTACGAAAAACAATCGCCGATCTTACTTCAGAGTTTTCCGCGTCAATTAAATTTGGAACTATAATTAGTTCCCACGGTGACAAATTTCTATTAAAAGGTTGGCTGACAAGACGGTCACCTTCAAAACTTCGGAGCTCGGTTAAAAGCACAGGCTGATTTGGGCATTCGGGATGAAGATACTGTACATGATTTTCAATATCAAAATGGTCCACATTTTCCCAAAAGTAATATCTAAACTTTTGTACTATGCGCTGTTTCAACTCCGGGTAAATATTTGGCTGTATCACTGTCTGGTCGAGTTTTTCAATTATACGTTTTCTGTCTACCTTTTCAGAGAATAAAAAGTAGGGAGCTTCGACGAGTAAAGGTTTGTAGTAAGGGTCTGGACCAGTAGCAGCGGCACTGATTCCACTCAAAATGTCTCCACATTGTGGATTAGTCAATTTAACAATTGTTTTGACAAGAAGTCGATAAATGCTGATAGGAAATATGACTAATAAAATAATTGGGTAAACCAAAACTGCCGACAAAATCGTTAAAATTGAAAATTTTATGGAATTCAATGTTTGTAAAATAAACGATTTCATCTCTTTTTGTTTACTATGAAACATACAAACAAAACAGATTTAAAAAGCAATTTAGCAAAAGTAAGACTAACGTTTAGAACTCACAAACAAAACTGCATAATAGCAAATTTTTGTTTTAAATTGTTTATGAATTCAAGAAGTATCATATTAATGCATTTGGTTGTATTGGGTAACCTTTGAGTGCCATGCTTTGGTGACATGCACGAACATTAAAATTCCTCATATTGCATGCTACTTTTGAATTAACCTAGCGTGGGATATAGTGAAATTGTATTCTATTAGTGATTAGTTATCACTAAAAGTAATATTTTTTCATATTTTTTCACGCCAATTTTCTCACATTTTTAAACTTTGGAGTAGGTTAATACTAAAAAATTGTACGGCATTAAGTTTAGTTAAAGCCCCATGCACCATTGAAAAATTTATACCGTTATTTGTTGCGTTATCTAATGTTGTGCAGACGGTCGGTTTACAGTATCAGGAACTTGCACGAGCCAATTTGACGATGTCATGCAGTGAAGGTTACAAATGCTCAAAATTTGCCATTTCTTTGCATATTTTTTAAGTATCCAACTATTCTTTGGAATAACTTCCATTAATTTATGCATGTTTCCAGTAGTTCTTAGCAAACTTGAATTCGTTCTATTGTGTATCTTACCAGAAACAATCCAAAATGTATAATAAACTATATATTCATTTTTGTAGTAACTAGGGTTACTCTAAATAAGTATAGAGTACAGTAATCATTTTATATGAATTATTAAAATACTGTAGCATAAACTGTATCGATAACAGACACGCACATTCGCAACTTTTTTAAAACGTCAACACATCTGAATAAAATTTTATTTAAAATGTGGGCAAAATAATTTACTGGAATTGATGCAATTGATAAACACGAATCAACGCTTAAAACGTATCAATCTTAGTAAGTATAATGGCGGTTTATTTTCAAATATATTTTATAAAACCGATATTGAAAATTTTGTAACTTGCTTCTCACTTCCTACCATGCAGTATTGCAATGTTCTTAGTGTACGACTCATTGTTTTGGAATGAACTAAATTCCATCCGTTTCAATAGCCCAGCTTCTGACAAAAGTACTCTGTACGTTGTTTAGCCCTTTCCCTTATGTTCAAGATGAAAAGTCCCTTACATAATCATATAAAATGGCTAAAATTTGCCCTTCTATCACTTCTTACTGCAATGTTGGCATACCCAATACTTTTGATTTTTCTTATTCCCATCAGTATTTATCGACTATTAGTCAAAACGGTTGTAAAGTTCACTGATTCAAAATGCGGAGAAATGTTAACCGGAATAAGTTCTTACATGACAGGACCTGATCCCTATAATCAGCCTATAGGGATACTTTCTCCGCATCTTCTGTTCTCAGAAAAAGTTGATATAAGCCTTGTCAAGAAAATTATAAACGAGAAGGTGATCAAAGAAAACCTTTTCCCGGAAACTAAACAGCGAATCGTGAAAAGATTTGGATACTACTTCTGGAGAAATGTAGACGACTTTGACCTTGATAATCACATCAAGTACCTAAATCCAGAGAACCCCGATATACCAGTGCTAAAATGCAAGCTAAGAGAAGAAATTAGTGATAAGGTCGTATTCAGGAAGTTTGACAAGCGGTATTCTCCTTGGGAAATTTTTATTGTTCCAAACGTTTTTGATCCAGAAAATCCATCAACAAGGTCAGCGATATTCTTCCGTGCTAATCATTGTATGATGGATGGCCTTTCAATTGTAAAGTTTTTCCAAAAGACAGCTTCTAAACAGTGGAACTGGCCTATGGCTAAGGCGTTTGCTAAAAATTCGGGCAAATTAACAGTTACCAACTTACTGCGATCAATGAAAACTGCAATTGAATTAATATTAACTGGGCCATATCTATTAATTAGCAAAGTATTTGCGGTTAATGACACTAGTGAATTTATTAACGCAATATTGCAAAATCCAAAGGATAAGTCAGCAATCCAGTGGACAAAAAAGAAAAATGATCCACGCTGTGTTGACGTAGAAATGTTACACAGAATAAGACAGAAACATAAAGTTGGAATGTCAAGCGTAGTTACTACAATTGTAGCGGATGGAGTTTCAAAATTTATACGAAAGAAATGCCGTTCTGGATTTTCCGACGAACCTAAAGAGTTCATCCTTCATTTTGTAGTACCGCTACCTAGACATCCTGATGGCAAATGTGCTAACCACTGGTAAACATAATATGCACTATATGTATTTTCTGATTTGCTAATTTATTTTTTTTGAATTTAATTTCAGGTCATTTATTCGGTTACCAATTGTACTAAGTCAGTGTACCGACCCAGTGGCAACAGCAAAAAGAATACATTCCATGTACCAGAAATTAGCTACTTCTGTAGAGCCCATTGTCAACAAACTGTTATTTGATATCATTGCAGTCTTACCCAACTGCTTACAGCCACCGCCAGACAAATCTAATTTGCAGCAAACCGTTTTATTGTCCAATTTTCCTGGTCCAAAAGATGATGTGGAAGTGTTTGGCTATAATTGTGTGGCTTGGAGCGTTCTGGGAAGTTCTCCTATGAACACTGGTAAGCTAACAGAACAAATACTAAGCAATTGAAATGAATTTATAAATACTGATAAGCGTAATTTGTTTTATAATCCAGCTATTGTAATCGCGGTTCAAACGTTAGCAGGAAAGTTTTGGATTGACGCTGGAGGAGTAAATACAATCTTTCCAGGACAAGATGATCTCTTATTGATTGAGGATTGTTTGCATAGTGTAGTGAATGATTTAGACCAATAAGACAATTATATGCTGGGAATTAAAACTTTTCTTCTTCACATTTTCTAAAACCACAAACCCAATTCAATGATATAGCCCACTATGTACCTATTTTGTTTTGATGAGTCACCACCATATTATTCTAGTAATCTAGGTTATCCATTCAAGCTTTGCGTGCAAATGATAATAATCGTAGTTTAGTATTCAGATCATATTATTCAAATCTGAGCAATATTGTAATAATCGAATACGGAGAAATTATGCCATTGATCTTTAGTAATGCAGGAAATCTACAGTAAATATAAATATGCATTATGTGATTGAATGAGAATTTTTCACGTAATTTTCCTAATTGAGGTTAAACATCGTTTTGTGCACAAAATTGAAAAAATGTGCTTTTTGGTCTATTTATTAAACTTTATAAAAAACAGTCAGTTAACTTTAAAATTGACACTGGTAATGATAAACCATATAAATGTTTTCATATGCGTAAAAGGTGTGCGTGTCTCTTTACATCAAGCACTTAAATAAACCTTTGTCACAAGTATATTTACCTCATAATCCAAAATCCAAATATGTTTATTAAGTTAAAGTTATAAATTACTTATTGACAATGTATCAGGGGTTTTAAATACTACTAAATCTGTACCTGGTAGTTTTAATATTGTTTTGCTTTTATAATTTTTATTTTAAAAATGTTACAACGTACGTATAACATTTACTCTTTACTTTTACGTAGTGAAATCTCAGAAACGCACCAAAAAGAATTAGAAATTCATGCGTACTTTCACAAGATATAATGATTTTCTTATGGTAACACAAAACTAGTTTTCACTACAAACTAAACGTCTTTGAAATATAAAGCACCTTTAATGTTTCAAATAATTTATTCATACTAGTACATTTGCTTTAGCATTAGTCTAGCTTTACCCTCCTGAGTTTAATATCTTCCTCAGATTTACATTGAAATAAGCTTTCATCTGCTGGATTGTCCAATTTTTCAACAATACTCTGTATGCATTTATTGGCAAGCATTATGTCATCCTGTGTCGAAAATAGCGCAGTTGTGCCACCCGCTTCTATTCTACATTTTTCATATATCGTTCGTATCATCGATCCGATCGCTTTAAAAATAACACCAAATAGGACATTTATACAGAAACTGTTTCCAATGTAAAATCATCCAAGCACAATTCGTTTAACTTACCCGTTCCTGTTGGACCATTTCCCACCAAGCCCCAATCCACTACGTCATATCCAAAAATATTTGCATCACTCTGTGGACCAGGAAGATTTGTCAACAGAAGAGTTTGTCGAAGTTTAGATTTATTCAAATTCGGTTGAGTCCATATTGGCAACAAGCCAAGAATTAAAGATATCAAGTAGTTAAGCGCAGGCTCTATGGAACCAGCCAAACTCTGATACCGTGCATGAATCCATTTTGCTGTTTGCACAGGATCTGAGCATTTATTCAACTTGATGGGAATTCGCACGAAAGACCTATAATCAAAAGAGTAAATTCACACGTTTAAAAATTCATTCAGTATTTCTTTAACTTTTATTTGTACTGCCCTTCTTACCAATGGTTAGCCAATTTAGAATCGGGGTGTCCTGGTAAAGGCACTACCAATTGAAGAATAAGTTTCTTAGGAATTTTTGAGTAACCGTTGTCACATTTTGTTCTGATAAATTTGCAAACTCCCTCTACCAGTATTGTCGTCATGACACTAGCCATACCAACGTCGTATTTTTTTCGAATTCTTTCCAATCTTTTCATTTCAATAGGTCGAGGGTCGCAAGTACTTTGCACCCAAACAGTTTGTTCGTTATCTTTTAGTTCTACAGCCTTTTGAATAAACTCGCTTGTATCGTTAACATTTAAAAACATATTAATTACATGGTAGGGTCCAGTTAGGATTATTTTACACGCTGTTAAAATCCGTTTTGTTTTACTATAAAATGGCTGTTTGTCAGATTGTGTTGCTAAAGTTTTAGCAATTGGCCAGTCCCAAGGTTTGGGAGATGTCTTTTGGAATAGCTTGACAGCAGAAATACCATCCATCAGACAATGAGCAACACGAAAAACAATTGCTGACTTTACGGAAAGGTCATCTGGATCAAACAGATTTGGAACTAAAACTAGTTGCCATGGAGAATAACGTTTGTCAAATGGTCCGTATATAATGTCGTCAGCTTTTAAGCTTCTGAGTTCACTTTTCAAAATAGGCTTATCTGGACATTCAGGATACAGATATTTTATGTGATTTGAAAGATCAAAATCTTCCACATTTTGCCAAAAATAATAACCCAGTTTTCTTACTATACGTTGCTTCATTTCAGTATAACTATTGGGCTGTATAAGCGTCTCGTCAACAATTTTTTTCACGCGGTTTATATCAACGTGTTCTGAATATAAAATGTATGGCGATCCTATTATTGGAAATTTGTCATAAGGTCTTGGGCCTGTTAGAACAGCACTTATTCCGGTTAGCATTTTGCCACATGTTGGATCCGTTAACTTAACAATGCATTGAATTAGAAATCGATAAACAATAACAGGTATCAATACAACCAGAACGACTGGATAAACAAAAAATGCTGAAAGCAGTGCTAAAACACAAACTTTGACCCATTGAAGAAGTGAAAAAACTCCCATTTTACTGTATTAGATGCACAAGTTTGTAAAAAATTTAGAATATCGTCAGCCACACAGTTTCAACTTTTCATAGAAAACTGCTATACAGAGTATCTAACAGCGCGAATTCAGCAAAAACAGAGCCTTTATAATAAGTTTTAAAAATACGCAAAGTGAAGTTCAACCCATTAATAGTTTAATATATTTACTGAAGTTGTTACAAAATCTAATTCGCAATTTTATCCTAACACAATAAAGACTATCAGTATGTTCTTTTTGTTTTTTAGAATTTGAAATATTCAGTCAGAATTAGAATTATTTTACAGTAAATCTGTTGTACGTCTAACAATATTTGTCAAAGTGAATGCATTTGGATGCTACAAACATTAAGCTACCTAGTACAGATTTTGCTTTTTAGTGAGTCATTTTAACCGGCAAAACGATTTTCGCTTAGCATTATTTACTTAAAAAATAAACGCTTCTATTTTTTTATTTCTCAAACATCAACCTTTCTAAACAATCAGAGCACCCAACTTTACTCTCATAGTTTGATTCCTAATAGCTCAAAAAGTTATTTCCAGGTACATACATTAACTATAAATTTCAAAGCACTGAGAATTTTTAGAAATCGTTGTGAATAAGTTCGATTTATTTTTACCTGCACGCAATAAGTGAACGACTGAATAAATAATATTAGCCCAGCGTTGAAATCACTTAATGTTACTTTAATAGTGAGTTAAAATATGGCTTTATAAAACTGAAGGTTTGTAGATTTTTGTGCATACTGTTCTACAAGTACTTATACCTATCTCACTAAATATAACTTTTAAATTGATTCTGCTTATCCAATACATTATGACTAGCAGTTTTAAATCTTAACTAGCACTACATACAATCGGCTTGTTTTCAGTTTTCATAATTAATATTTTGCTACTTGGATTTATCTTTGCTTTTCAGCTTTCCCGTTTGCTCGGGTTCTTCAAGCTCCTTTATAACCATACGTACATTTTCTTGTAGTTCATCCAGATCATTTTGGCCTTGAAGTAAATTGTTTAGACCACCCACATCAATCCAGAACTTTCCAGCATAATTCTGACATGCGGCAAAGAACGCTGTAAAATAATCAAAGTAATATGTGTACACAACTTATATTAAATGCATTTACGTTGATCTATAAAATTGTAATGAAATTACCTGTTCCTTTGATGGGATTTGATAAAACTGCACAATATGTCCACTCATAACCAAACAGGTCTGATTTTTCCTTTGGACCAGGAAAATTTATCAGCATGACTGTCTGTCGCAATTGAGCTTCTGGTTTTGGAAACAAAAAAACTGGTAAACTTCCAATAATCTTGGTGAGCAAGTGATTAACGGACGGTGCCACTGATTCCCGCATTTGTTCATACTGGCTATGAATATCTTTTAAGGTACCCAGTGAATTGTTTTCTTGCCGAATTCTGATTGGAAATCTGACACAAGTCCTGATAGCAAATTTTTAGAAATCTTTAGTCACTTGTATCAGATACTTAGATAATAGTTTTTCTTTCTAGTTACCAATGGTTGGTTAGATCCTTCGGGTGGTTGGGAAGAGGAAACGACATATGCAAGATTATTTCTTTTGGAAGTTGGCCAACCACATGTTTGCATCTGCTTTTTATTAGTCGCGTTATACTCTCTATAGCCAATGTTATCAGCAAGCTTGACATTCCAACGTGATGCACATCTCTAATTTGCTTTAGTTTTATTCCGTCGGCACGTGGAGCTTCTCTTTCAAGTATTCCCAGAAAATGGTTTGGCTTTATATTCAATGCATCTTTAAGAAACTGAGTATTGTCGTCTGAGAAAATGAAGAATTTTAGAGTGTGATAAGGTCCCGCTAGAATTATCCCAAGAATTTGGAAGAGAAAGTTGACACATTTTTGTAAATGACAGCCCTTGTCAGAGACGCTGTTCTCTGTTGGACTTCCTGAAAACTCCCAAGACGACACAGACACAGTTCTCAGAAGATTTGCCACAGCGTATCCATCCATCAGACAATGATGTGTACGCACCAAGAGACATGATCTCACCTCAGGATTCTCGTCATCAAATAGGTTTGGAACCAAAATGATTTCCCATGGGCTTCTACCAGGCTCGTAATCGTTTTCCGCCAGTTTTACGCACAATGAACGGATCTCTGTAATTATGACAGGTGTGTCTGGAAAGTTGGGATGAAGATACCTTATGTGGTTTTCAAGGTCAAAGTTTTCCACATCGTACCAGAAATAATATCCGAGTTTTCGTACAATACGCTGACACAAGTTTGGATACAAGTTCGGCTTTATCACTTTTTCGTTGAATGTATTTATTATATGGCTTTTGTCAATTTTCTCAGTGAACACAAAATAAGGACAAATACTTGCTAGTGGATTTTGATAGGGATCTTGACTAGCAAGAATGGCATCCCAACCTGTTAATATATTCCTACATTTTGAGTCAGTCAGTTGAGCAGCGAATTTTACAAATTGCCTGTAAATCAGAATTGGAGGTAAAACAATAAACAGCAAAGGGTAAACGATTAATGCAGAAATTATACACAGGTACGTAAATTTTATGTTTTGAACCAGATTCCAATTTTGGGTTTGATAACTAAAAATACTGAATGCTTTTTGGAAATAAGTGGAAATTGTTTCGGCAGCGTTCTTCATTTCCAAACATTCATGCTTTTAGAGCAGTTCAAACAACACTAGCGGATCAGAGAAATGAAAGCAGCGTGACTTTCAGTTTATTAGGTTGATAGATTTCTGAGAGCATTTATACGCACAGTTTTGGAGCTAAACAAAAGCTTAATGTTTGTAGTTTGCTCGGAAAAATCTAGGTTAGCGTTTCTGTCAATATATTGATTCTATCTTGGTTTCTCCGGTTTATATAAAACATTACTGGTAATTTCAATATTTAATGGGTCTTGACTCCGCTATAATCATGCTGACCGAATATAACATAAAGGCAACCAGAAAGAAAACTGTCGTTACGTAAACACATTAATGCGTTGAATCCTGGTATGTTATGTTTATGTTGTTTTATTTCTAACCTTTTTATATTTACCTTACCTTTGTAAAAATTAATATTAAGAAGTATTATGACTCGATAGACTAAAACCAAAACGTTGTAATCATTTTTAGTTAAAGTTTTAAATCTAAATTTGTAATGAAACCCTATTAATATTTTGTCAAAATCAATTTGGCCTTTACTTATTAACAAATTCCTGTATTATGTTGTTTCAACAACCAACATTTAGATGCGCATGCCCTGAAACGCGCAATACAAATTTATGCCATTTATGACAGACAGTCAGATTGTGCATTAAATAAGCATCCATTTTTTTGGGAAATTTTTGCTTAAGGAACTTATTTAGTCATAATTTATTCAATGAATAATAACAAGAAATTACCGAAATATGTGCTGGCTTGCTAATGTGCACAAACTTACACTTGCTAGACTCGGTTGTTTGATTTCTTTCGAGGAATACAAAAACAGGTGGTTCCAGAGCACATACCGCTGTCAAAATCTTGCTTCTCACAACATTGTTTACAAAAGTAATTTGGGTAATGAATTCCCGGTTTGCTTGGATAAACGCCACATTTTGCTACGCATTCCTGAATTATCTGAGCTTTTCCTGGTGCAACTTGACTGACTAAATGGAGTAAAAAATGATAACTCATGTGTTTAAAATAATATATCCACATTACAGTTACGTAACAGTGGACTCAACCTAGTATATAATTACCTAATAACCAAATTAACAAAATTGAAAATTTTATCCCATTTTTCATGGTAGTTTTTGTTAGTAATTCTAGAACTACTACAAATATCGGGTTTGCATTGGCGAAAGAACATAGTTTTACTACGAAACAAGAACTTCAAATCTATCATTTGTTTTGATATCCTTAACGTAATTGAACGTATTTTAAACATTTTTTTATTTGAAACCACTAATTGTACTTTATATTTCACCAGATTAAAACATGTTTTCATATAAATTATAACTAATTGCAAATTGCATTCACATTTTATAACTTCTGCACATAACACTACCACACAGAACCCACATACACCTAACCAAATAAGTAATAGCTCTTTGATCCTTCCAACCAGTCTAATTTGTGCTACTTGTGGCTCATCAAAATCATAAATTACTTTGGTTCGACTGATAACCTTTACTCTATCTTGCACTCGTGTTGCAAACCTCATTCCGTTAAATTCGTTAAACCAATACACGTAAAAGCCGGTATCCCACAAACGTTGAGCTATGGGTCCCAATTCCACTCTATTTGCACCTGTGTACATTTGATACATTTCTCCAAGTTTTATTAAGTTTTTGCCAATGTGACAGTGCTTTTTGGGCAAACCATTGTTTGTTTTCAAATTATCATTAGCAAAATTAACAAATGAAATTACAACATTCCACAAATCCAACAGAACTGCTTTATTAGTAAGAGCCAGATCCTTTCCAAAGTCCAGCCCATTTGTATAAGTAAAAAATGCATTTCTTTTCATAAGTTCACCAATCACTTGAAGGTCATCCTTGAAGCGTTTAGTCTTCCGGTGTAGAAGCAAGTGTTGCACTGTATTATTCATATTGTTCAAAGATAACTCTAGAGGAAACATCAGTGTGTAATTTCCTTTCAAAACGTGGGAAATGTCGGTCATCACATTGGGCAACGGCGGACGAACTATGAAACTAGTCACGTTAGCCAAATAGTAATTGCTTAGCACAAAACACAAGAATGTTATCAAAACGAAAAGTGGAGACCTTATGTGCTTTAGACGAAAATATTTCCCTATTAAAAATGCAAGAAAGACGAAGAATATTTTTAAAATGCGGGCAATGCTACCTTTTGATTTTTTAGATGACAAATTGATTATTAATGCTGCTTGAAGAAGTAAGGCAGCTAAAAGTAACGATACGTAAAATGAAGTAAACGAACTATTATTTCCAGTAGGTAATGCAGCAGTACTTTTATCTGGAATTTCACAGTATCCAAAGTTGTAATCCGCGAATGGAACCAACGTCAATCGAAAGTTACTTCGATAAAATGGATTTTCATCAAGTAAAGTTGGTAGCACATAGGGTGGGCCAGGAAATGTGGTCACTTGCGGATAAATATGAAAATGTTGTGACACATTCAACTCTAGGGAATCTGCACACTTGTCACTAATTATTGAGGTATTTATTTGTTTGGCAATGATGTTAAAAATCGTCATCATCGGTCCCATTGCAACATTGTGTCTCTGATCTACAAAAATGATTTTTAAATAAAAGCATAAAGAATCTTCAAAAAATATTTGTTATGTTTTTCTTACGTTGCATGTATCCTTCTGTTTGCTGGTTATAGTAGTCTCTCATTTTTGAAAATTTATGAAAAATCATTTCAAGGAGACCTTGATCAAATCCATAAAAATGAACAATTATTAGAGGCAATTCTTCTTCATAACCATAAAAGAAAGGGCCCAAACCACAGTTGCCATTAACTACGCTGAAAATAAATGGTATTTGAATTAGCTTTCGGGTAACAGAAGAAAATTTCATTTTATACTGACTACTCAACAAATGCACGTTGATGGCTAACGACCACTTTCAGTTGTACCCTCTAGTCGAATAAAAGACAAGCATGCTAATTTGAATATAAAACAAGTTCTATTTATTCATATTGTAATAAAACAGTGCACGTGCTATGTAATTGATAATTGTCAGAAACCAACTTGTAAGGGAAGAAAGTATATAAAAGGATAAAAAGAATTATCTCTATTTTAAGGGTATTAGGGAACTCCTACGCAATAATTTAAAAATACAATGATAGACTGACTATAAGTTTAATACATAAATTTATCATTAAAATTGTCGAAATAAAAAACTAGACTGGGATATTTCAATTACTGCAATTTAAAATAGCAACACCCTTATTCTGTAACACAAATTAGGGTTGCGTGCAGACTAGTGGTGTCGCATACAATGAAGTATTAACAGCATACGATTGCAAAATAGAGCATAAAGGAATGAAACTATATAGCTTCAAAATGGAATTAATTTGCAAAAATTAAAAAGAGAAACCAAATTGATGTTTTTTCTAGAATTGATAAGAGGTTTTAAGAAGTACTTGGAATCTACACAAAAGTATGTAAAAACCAAGGTAATCATGAAAGAAATCTTAAAATTTTAGCGATAGACAGCCTGCCGTTTTGAAAATTACAAATGACGTAGACATACCATACTAATGAGTGCAAATAGCATCGTAACAACAATGAACTACCTATGCGAAATGTCTTGCACCATGTTGTAAAAATATTTCTCCACAGGAGCAATACTTATATCGTACTGATTGTCAGCAGCTTATACGCCAACCAAGAAAATCCAAATAATGTTGATTTTTGTGTAGTTCTTTATGATTCATGATAAATAACAAATAGCTCATCTGTGAAGTACTTCACAGCATAAGTTCTCTGACATTACTGCTGGCTCGTCGAGTTTGTACTTTAGAGTAGAAATTAATAAAGTGGAATGACTAACACTCTTGCTCGAGAGGTCGGCAATCTAATCAGAGAGCATATATTGAGAAGAACATCAATTAAAATGTGAGAATCCTAAAAACTACGTCTTGGTTTTATTGATTTCAAGTTATCTTTGAAGTACATTAAAAATTTGACACCATGAGTTAATTTAAACGTTAGCAAAATCTTTACAGAGAGAAATACAAAATTGGTAGTAGTAGTTGGTATCTTATGCCTAAGAAAGTTTTTATAATTTGTCAAATGTGTTACCAATTCTGCACAAAACAGCAGTAAGCTCACACCGCAGAACCCCAACCATATAAACAATAAGACTTTAATTTTCCCAGCCAGTTTTATTCGTGCTACATTTGGTTGTTCAAAATCATAAATTATCTTTGTTGGACTTAATACCTTCACTCTATCTTGCACTCTTATAGCAAATCGCATGCCATTAAACTCTCTATACCAGTATTCATAAAAGCCCGTGTCCCATAATAGCTGAGCTACAAGTCCTAGTTCCAGTCCATTTAAGTCTGTGTACATTTGATAGGTCTCTCCTGCATCTATCAAATTCTTACCTATGTAACAATGTCTTTTTGGCTTACCAGTATCTTCTTGCATGGCAGTGTTGGCGTAGTTAACAAACGAAATCACAACGTTCCAGAAATCTACTAGAGCCACATTCTTTGTGTATGCTAAATCTTTACCAAAAGTTAGTCGATTTGTACTAGTAATTGTTACACCTTTGCTTATCAGCCTAGCCATTGTTAAAAGGTCATCTTTTGAACGTGTAGTTTTTCTGTGTTTTAATAAATGTTGCACTGTGTGATTGATTACGTGTAGGGTAGTTTTAAGAATAAAAATAAGAGAGTAATTTCTGTTTTCAACATGGGAGATTTCGGTCATAGCATTTAGTACAGGCGGTTGAACAATAAGGCTGGTAACATTGGCCAAAATAAAATTGCTGAAAACAAAACACATAAGGCTTGCAATAACAAACAAAACGGATTTCTTGTTCCCTATAGAAATATGCTTTTCTATAAGTGAAACAATTAGAGAGAAAAACGCTCGCAAGAACATGGGAATATCAAGTTCTGTGTCTTCCGCACACATTATTAAAGCTGTTGCTGCTAGCAAGAAGCCTAATACTAGCCACACGTAATACCAACTACGTGATGTGTAGTTTCCCGTAGGAAAAAAGTCTGTATTATTGTTAGGAATTTCGCAATATCCAAAGTTGTAACCAGAAAAAGGAAGCAATGTCAATCGAAAGTTATTCAAAACTTGTGGATGTTTCTTAATTAAATCCGGCAATACGTAAGGAGACCCAGGAAACGAAGTTACTTGTGGGTAGATATGAAAATGCTTCTTCATATCTAAGTTGATTGATTCTGCACAATCGTAACTTATTATAGAAGAGTTAGTCTTCTTTGCTATTATATTAAAGATGTGCATCATCGGTCCAAATGAAACGATATTTCTTTTAACTAAAAAAAGTTTTATTTTGGTTATGAAGAATGAATTAAAACCATACGTGTTTATGTATTAAAGTAAAAATATAGACTTACGTTTCATATATTTTATCGTTGGTTGGTTGTAGTAATCCCGGCGTCTTGGATAGTCATCAAAAATCATATCAAACCACGCTTGTTCAAAGCTATGGAAATGAACCACAACTAGCGGATCTTTTTCTTCATATCCAAATAAAAATGGTCCAAATCCGCATTGACACTTCACCAAATTTAAATAACATATCAGAATTACAACAATATGTTTAATAGTTGCGAATTCCATTTTCCTGCTTAATCTAATATTTCAGTTGCTTATTAAGTAAGGTCGAAAGAATAACTAAATGCTTTATTGTCGGAGAAAGAACCATACACCAAAAGTTAGGGTGTGAAATTGTGAAGGTTTTAAAAGGCCAATTAGTATGACACGTTTTGTAGCTTAAAAAATTCAGTAATGTTTCATATGTAGGCGGTATTTATAGAACCTCAAAAGGTTTATCGAAATATGTGAATACAAGAAATGTATGCTGAACACCCACGTAGTTCATCAAATGCGTGATATAGAATTGGAGTAACCTTACCTTTTTATATTAACGCGCAGCATAAACGTCAAAATATGTATAATTATTAGTTCGTTTATTTAGTTGTCTGGCCAAGTGATTACTTTGAATTAAATATACAGAAAAGAATATAAATTTAGGTAGTCTACATGCCATTACCTCACCAGTTACAAGGAAAGGCCGGATATGATTTATAAATCAATTTATAGCTATGGAATGTCTATAAAAATGTGCTATGCTAAGATGCTTAGAACACCACAGAAACACTACTATAAGACCAGTCCAACTCATTTAAATAAATCATAAACTTGTTTCTCTAAGGTGTAACGATCATAGTTGTGTGGTATCTTGGGCAGAGATTGCATTCAGTAGTGTAGTATTTGCAATTAATTTGAAACAAAACAAATATAGTATTATTGTATTTCCAGTTCAGTGTGATAGCGATATATTCTTTTGGGATTTGTATGAGCAGAAATATTCCAGCAACTATTCAATCTAATAAAGAAGTTAATGTGAGCAATCTAATTTCAAAGTCTAACGTAAAAGAAAACAAGGAAAGTTTTGGAATATGTACATGTTTTGTTTTAAATAAAGAATCCACTCAGAGCAAATGTTTACAAGTGCTTATATTTTTGTACGTACATATATTTTAATTAACCAAATCCTAAAATTCTAATAGGGGTGACTATAAAATCATAGAAAATACCTGATGCTTCTATTTTTTACTGAAAATGTTACAATTTCTCCCCAAAACACTAACAGGCAAAAGAAACAAATTCCAACCCAAATAAAAAATAACTGTTTAATTCTTCCAACCAGCTTTATTCGCGCTACTGGTGGCTCCTCAAAATCATAAATTATTTTTGTACGACTGACAACTTTCACTCTGTCTTGTACTCTTGTGGCAAATCTCATTCCGTTAAATTCTTTAAACCACTGTACATAAAAGCCTGTGTCCCATAAGCGTTGAGCTATGGGTCCAATTTTGGCTTCGTTTACTTCTGTGTACATTTGGTACATTTCTCCAAGCTGAATTAAGTTTTTGCCAATGTAACAATGCTTTTTAGGTAAATTACTTTCTTGTCTCATAGCTTCATTAGCATAGTTGACAAACGATATTACGGCATTCCACACATCCAACAATGCCACACTTTTTGTATACGCCAAATCTTTTCCAAATGCTAATCCATTGTTTGGAGTATAGTACGCATTTTTCATTAGCTTACCAATTACTTGTAGGTCATCCTTGAAACGCTTAGTCTTTCTGTGGAAAAGCAAATGTTGCACTGTGTTGTTCATTATGTTTATAGACAACTCCAAAGGAAAAATTAACGTATAGTTTCTTTCCATAACGTGGGAAATATCTGTCATTACGTTTGGCAGAGGCGGTCGAACTATGAAACTTGTCACATTAGCCAAATAGTAATTGCTCAGCACAATACACATGAACGCTATCAGAACAAAAAGTAGAGACTTTGTTCTAATTACTCGAAAATTTTTATCAATTAAGCACGCTAACAAAGAGAAAAATACTAATAATACATAGACAACTTTAAATGATATTCTATACGTTTTTAAACTGATTAGTATTGATGCTTGAATCAACAGTACTGTCAAAAGCACTAGTACATAAATTGCAGTAAACGAGTTGCTGTCTCCTGTGGGTAATGCATCAGTACTTTTATCTGGCAATTCACAGTATCCAAAATTGTAATCAGCAAATGGAACAAATGTCAAATCAAAGTTATTTCGATATGATGGATTTTCCTCTAGTAATGTCGGCAGCACGTAAGGTGGACCGGGAAAACTGGTTACATGGGGATAAATATGAAAATGTTGCGACACATTCAGTTCCAGTGTATCTGCACAGGAATCGCTAACTATTGATGTATTAACTTTGTTAGCAATTATATTAAAGAGAGCCATCATTGGACCAATCGAAACGACATGTCTTATGTCTGGAAAGCCATATCAACAATATAATTAAAACATAAAATTTTAACAGCGTTTAAGAAAATAAGTTCCTTACGTTCCATATATCCTTCTGTTGGTCTGTTATAGTAATCTCTCATTTTGTAGAATTTTTCAAAAAGCATTTCAAGTGAACCTTGTTCAACTCCATAAAAGTGAAATATTATTAATGGCAAGTCTTCGTCGTATCCATAGAAAAATTTTCCTACTCCACAGTTTCCATTTACTGAATGACAAAGAAAATGTATTTGAAACAGTACTTGCAATAGTATTGAAAATTTCATTTTTCATAGTTTCTTATAAATGAGAACCGACATAGTTTAAGCGTTTGCTAGATGTAGAAGAATATGTGTGTGAAACTTGTCCCATGTATTAGAAAGAAAACAATAATATGTTCTCATTTTATTGGATTTTAATACCAACATGAATAGTGAACAATTGGTTGGATGATATAGATTGTAAATTGTAAATGCGGGGTTGTTTCATTATTGTATCGTCTATTGAACGCCTACGCAACGTCTCCAAATTATAAACTTGTGTACTAACCAACTGTTCCATATAATATACTTGTGGGTGTAACATTATGCTTAAAATTATCACATGATTAATAAATTGAATTTAAACTTAAAATTGTAATTGTCAATTAAATTTATTGGTAGAAAGTTATCAAATCGTCCTACATACTGTTTCTTAATTTCAAAATAAAGTTCGTACATCAGCATTCAAATTAAGTATAGTTGGAATTCACAATTCAATTAAATTTTGAGTTGGACATTTAGAATTGCGGGTTGAGAGTACTGGGCTCTGTACTTAATACCCACCTAAGCTGTTTTTGCAATCTCGAATCTGTACAACTTTTAATACTGCAATCTAAACTCTTAATGATCTATCCAGTTTTTATTCATATTTGTTAGTTCCTGGTTTTTCTCAAATTAGCAAGTTTATTAGTGCTTAGGATTTTGCATTCATATGAAAAGACAATTTTAAACGTAATCATTACACACAAAACCATTAAATTGTTTGTGACGTTATAAACTTTCTTAATTTTAAATTTTATCAAATATAAGGCAAGCTCACCAAAAAATACTAAAACGCTAATACAACAAATATATAACCAAATAAAATACAGTTCTCTGAATTTTCCTACCATTTTAATTTGTCCTACTTTTGGTTCTTCAAACTCATATATTATCTTTGTTGGACTAATAAATTTCACTCTATCTTGAACCCTTATGGCATATCTCATTCCGTTAAATTCTCTGTACCAATACACAAATATGCCCGTATCCCACAATCTCTGAGCAATTGGTCCAAGTTCGATTCCATTCAAACTACTGTACATTTGATACGTTTCTCCAGAATCTATTAAGTGCTTACCAATGTAGCAACGCCTGTCCTGTTTTTCACTTTTGTATTTCATTGCGGTGTTTGCATAGTTTACAAAAGATATCACAATATTCCAAAAGTCTACTAGTACAACATTTGGAGTGTATGCTAAATCTTCCCCAAAATTCAATCCGTTTGTATATGTAAGAATGACATCTTTGGCTAAAAGTTTACCCAGGCTTTCATGATCATCTTTTCTTTGTCTAGTTTTTCTGTGTATTAGCAAGTGCTGCACAGTATAATTCATAACATCGAATGTAATTTTTTGGCTAAAAATTAAGGAATAATTTTTCTGTAAAACGTGAGAAATGTGAGACATTACATTTGGTAAAAGTGGTCGAACTATAAAACTTGTAACGTTAGCTAAGTAAAAGTTGCTAAGCACAAAACACATACATGATACAACTATAAATAGAAACGATCTGTTTTGAGCTATGTGTACATGGGTGTCTACAAGAGTTGCAGTTAAGGAAACAAGTATTCTTGAACATTTGCTATAGGAAAAAGTTAACTGAGTCGGAGGTACTGAGATTATAAAAGCCGATATCAAAATTAGCGCTGCTAGTATAAGAAATACGTGGTTTGCATTTTGGGCGTTGTTGTCGCCCACGGGTAAAAAATCTGCGTTGTTTTGAGTAATTTCGCAATATCCAAAATTATACCCAGCGAATGGAAGTATTGTCAATCCAAAATTATTTAGAACTTGTGAGTGTTTCTTAAGCAAACTAGGCAGCACGTACGGTGATCCTGGGAACGGAGTCACTTGTGGATAAATATGAAAATGCTGCTCTATCTTCAGGTTGATAGATTCTGCACAACTGTCACTAATTATTGAAGAGTTAACTTTGGTTGCAATCAGATGAAAAATCTCCATCATTGGGCCAAAGGAAACTATGTTTCTATGAACTGAAACAAAAATTTAGATTATGTTTAATGCAAATAATTTATTATCGCTGATAACCATATAAATACTTTTGACTTACGTTTCATATATCGTCGCGTTTGCCGGTTATAATAATCTCTCATTCTTGGAAATTCATCAAAAATCATATCAAACCAAGCTTGTTCATAACCATGAAAATGGATCACAACTAAAGGCTCAGTTCCTTCATATCCAAACAAAAAGTGTCCAAAACCGCAATTGCACTTCACAATGCTGAGAATATATAAAACTATCACTAGGAGTTGTAGAATTCCTAAAAATTTCATATTTTGTGGAATAACTGAATTGAATATTTGAAATTGCTTAAATCGTCGTCACTACTTAACTTATTAAGAGCCCGGGTTTTATACGAAATCGATTTTTAAGTAATGAACTCAAATTAGATTGATGAAAACAAAATTGTTGTTTAACGTATCATTATCTCAAATACATAATGACAATTTCAAAAGAAGATTCAAACGCAATTAAGTTTAAATGTGTATCTATACACAAACGTGTCTTCATAATTCAGTTGTTTACTGGACAGACATATTACACAATTGCTGCATAACCCTATAACCTATTCAATGCATTATCTTTTTCGGTCCAAATTTCTTGGCAATTATAATAGTATGAATTTTCGTGGGCGCAAGTATTATCAAGTTTTCATTGAGTTATCGTAACCACAATAAAAATTCAAGTAATAAAGAGCATACAAACTGTTTATAAGATATAAAATTTAATGCTAATTTGTATACTTATTAGCACGCAACCAACACATTCTTCAAATTTTGATAGTTAGTCATCATGGTAGATCATATACAATACAATATATTTTTAAACCCCACATGTTACTGCCTTATTTT